>PVKC010005460.1:0-33133 GCA_004027635.1 Crocidura indochinensis | reverse complement strand
GAAGGAAGGAAAGGAAGAAGAGAAAGAAAGGAGTGGAAGGAGGAAGAAAGGAAAGGAAGGGTGGATGAGTGGAAGGGTAGATGGGAATAATGAGTGAAGGAAGGAAGAAGGGAGAAAGGAAGACATGTTTGTTTCACAAAGCAGTTATACTAAAATATTTTTATGAAACTTGTGCTTCATAAAATGTTTCTATCTAGGGGGCCCGGGAGATAGCATGGAGGTAAGGCGTTTGCCTTTCATGCAAAAGGTCATCGGTTCAAAACCTGGTGCCCCATATGGTCCCCTGTGCCTGCCAGGAGCAATTTCTGAGCATGGAGCCAGGAGTAACCCCTGAACGCTGCCGGGTGTGACCCAAAAACCAAAAAAAAAAAATGTTTCTATCTAGTGATTGCGCTACAAATCAGTGTTTAGCTAACCTAGGGTTGATTCTTGGCATCCCCTATTGTCCACCAATCACCACCAGTATTAATTCCTGAGTGCAGATTCAGGACTTATCTCTAAGAACTACCACATCTAACCCCAAAATCATACACGAAAAGATATATCAGGCTAGAGAGATAGTACACTGTTTGAGACAGTTGGTTTTCATTCTGCTAATCCAGTTTTGATCACTGGCATCACATATGGTTCCCAAAATTCACCTGAAATGACTCTTGAATCAAGATTAATCCCTGAACACTGCCACTATGACACCAAAAGGACAAAAAAACTTATAAAATGCACCTTTGATTTTTCTTCCTATTATACTTTATTACCATCTATTTTTGTGTGTGAGGAATTTCAGATCTTGAGGGATCATCCAACTCTTTAGCTTAGTACCAGATATTTTATATATCAAAATTTGCTTCACATAGTGGGTCATATATGAGTATACATACTTGTGCAAGTTTATATACACTTGTGCAAGTTTGCAAGTCTATAGACAAAAACCATATTTTAGGGTTGTGAAGGCATAAATAAAATCTTAAAAATCTTCCTAAAATCTTGATTGCTTGTGATAAAGAAGTATAGTTAATATATGGTGGGGTATAACATCAATATTATGAGTTCCAAATGAATGTTAAGTATTGCATAATACGTACTCATAAACTCACACAGGGGAGATCATTGTGAATTAAATGCAAGACTGGGGACTATTCCTTTCCTTCATCAGACCTCTTTTTACCTAGTATTCAGAAATTCTTTTAGAAGAACTGATATTAATTTAATCCCCTAACACTATCCCCAAGAGAGATAGGCAGGACCCATATAGAAGAGATAAAATTCTCTTTTGAAAGAGATAAAATTTTCTTTTAAGAGCACTCCAAAAATGTGCAACAGAGAAATTACTTAGATGTAGCAGTTAAGGAGGATAATAGTTCCAGCTATTGCGTTTTTAATTTCAATTTCTGTTCTGGCAGAAGACATGAAATCTATCATAAAAAGAGTGTTTCATTGTTACCACAATAAACATGTTCTCTTTTCTAAGGAAACTGATGGGGGTGCCTGGCTGTTAAGTGTTAAGAGATTAGGTATCTTTATACACTAAATTGTCTTGCTAGATAAATACAGAATTCTCAGTTTTCAGAGCATGCATATTTAAAAAAATATTTAATAAAAGAAGTCAGCATGAGAGTTGGTATTTCCCCCAAAATATTGAAGAGAGTGAAACTAGGGGTCATAAAAATAAATCTTACTGAATTTTCTGCCAGTTTTTCAGAGGTGAGTGAGAGAATGTTAGGAAAATTGGAGAAGCAATGAATGAGTTACAGATGGGATAAATATAACAGTTTCTGTAGGTGATCATGTCATGCCATCTTTACTCTTTGCATCTCATCATGTCAGTCATGATTGATTGCTTCTGTCTCTAGATGGAAGCCAGAATTCTGGGAATTATGCTTACAGTGCAAATGCATTTCCCTCCCTTGATCAGCACTTCTGTTACTTTTCAAATATATATATATATACACACACACACACATATATATATACACACACACATATATATGTATGCATATATGTATATATATGTCAGAAACAGTCAGATTTTTGTATCTTTTTCAGGGATCAAGTTTAACAAATAAATAACAATTTTAAAGAGTTCTTAAAAACCGAACATCTCAAGTTGTGGTTTGTTAGGGCCAGAGAGATAGTATGAAGTTAAGGCACATGCCTTGCATTTGGCTGGCTATAGTGGCATCCCTAGCACCACATACTTTCCTGAGCACCACCAGATGCAACCCTGTGGGGTTTAAATTCTACACTGGCCTGGTTAGTTCACTGTGCCATAGAATCTGAGAGGCGCCACCAGCTCAAACTCTTACACTGAACAGCAGACCAGTGAACCTAGCAGGCAGAGAGCTTGGGCCAAAAATATATCAATAACAAATAAAAAGAAAAGTAAATTCAGGATTGCATAAGGTAAAATAATGTGTTTAAATTGTTATGAAAACACAGGAACCTTAGGTGATTTGTGGCCAAAACATGTGTAGAAAATGTGTTGAGAATAAGTAGCATTTGATGAGAATATAGAAGAGTTGATGAGAATCAGGTGAACAGATGTAAACAAGAAAAAATTTTTTTCTATTATACCTATGAATATTCTGCAACACAATAGTTCCAAAGGTTAAAGATGCAAAATAACACTCAAGATAGTTTGCATTTTATTGATAAGTGTATATGTATATGCCTATGCTTGTGTGCTGATACACATTAAGAATTCCATATACGCTCTTTCTGCCTGTCTGCTTGTGTGTTTGAATCCTGAAGGTCTCCGCAGCATTCCCCCCCCAAAAAAAACTGCACTACGAAGCTACCTTGGCGGTGGGGTTGCTGTCCAATAAGCTGAGCTCTCTGGTCTGCGGAGGCCCCGCCCAGCTGAGCCTCTAACCATGCTGAGGATTCAAGGGAAACGTCCCCTCTTTCTGCCTATCTGTCAACTAGTGGCAGCAGAAGAGCGAGAACGCTTCGCTTTGCTTCACGCTGCGCACTCTTTCTAACCAATAAACCCCACCACAAAACGCAGGAAAAACAACATTACAAGCGTGACAATGGTGAAACCTCGCAGGCCAACCCCATGCATGGAAAATGAAATCTCCGATGATCTAATAAATTCCAACCACCTGATTAACGTCTCGGACAAGGAACTTAAAATAGCAATATGGAAGATGTTTCAAGAAGTGAAAGAAAGCATAAAGCAATCTGAACAGAACACAAAGACAGAAGTCAGAAAACTCCAAACTGAAATAACAGATCTGAAAAATACGGTGGCTCAACGGAAAACCTCAATGGATGGCATTGCCAGCAGGGTATCATCAGCTGAGGAGAGAATCAGAGTACTGGAAGATGTGATGCAGAAAACTAAACACAACAGAAGAAAGTGGATAAGAATCTTAAGACAAATGAACAGGCAATGGAAAAAGTACTCAAGGAATGTGAACTGATGAAAATAGAAATCTTTGATAAACTCAACAGAAACAACATAAGAATCATTGGAGTCCCAGAAACCCAGGTAGGAGATCTCCAAGAAGAATCAACCGTCAAAGACATCATCAAAGAGATACTCCCAGAGTCAATGACTACATGCAATCAAATCCTGCATGCCCGAAGAGTACCAGCTAAAAGAGACCCAAAGAAAAACACCCCAAGACACATTCTCATTACAATGACAAATCCCACAGATAGAGATAGAATACTGAATGCAGTAAGATCAAAAGGGAAATTACATTCAAAGAGGTATCCCTAAGACTTACCGCAGACATGTCACAAGAAACTCTCAAGGCCAGAAGACAATGGTGGGATATTGTGACAAGACTGAATGAAATAAATGCCTCACCGAGAATACTGCACCCAGCCCGACTCACATTCAGGTTTGAAGGAAAAATACATAGCTTTATGGATAAACAACAGCTCAGAATCTTCACAAATGATAAACCAGCCTTAAAGGAAAACCTGATAGGTCTACTGTAAGTCAAGAGATCAACAAAAACAGCAAACTTATCTACAAAGATGACATTAAATCCAATGACAATCATCTCCCTCAATGTCAATGGACTAAATTCACCAGTTAAAAGACACCGAGTTGTAAAATGGGTCAAAAAGATGAATCCAACCTTCTACTGCCTACAAGAAACAAATCTGAATAGTCAGAACAAACATAAACTCAAAATCAAAGGCTGGAGGAAAATCATCCAAGCAAACAACACCCTTAAAAAAGCTGGGGAGGCCATATTAATATCTGATGACACCAACTTTATACTCAGAAAAGTGGAAAGGAACAAAGATGGACACTATATCCTATTCAAGGGATATGTGCAACAGGAAGAAATCAGACTATTAAGCATATATACACCCAATGAGAGACCAGCAAATTATCTGATACAATTACTGACAAATCTGAAAGAACAAATAAATAATAAAACAATAATTGTGGGAGACCTCAACACGACCCTATCAACACTTGATAGGTCAACCAGACTGAAACCCAACAAAAATATAATAGCCCTGAAAAGAGTAATGGAAGAAAGAGGGCTAGTAGATATATATAGGACACTCCATCCCAAAAAAACTGGATACACATTCTTCTCCAATGTGCATGGGTCATTCTCCAGGATAGACTACATGCTGACACATAAAATATACCGCCATAAAAACAAGAGGATAGAAATCTCGAAGGCTACCTTTGATGACCACAAGGCTCTGAAATTAGATGTGAACTACAAAGCCACACAGAAGAAACACTTTATCAATTGGAAACTGAACACTCTGCTACTGAACAACCAGTGGGTCCGAGATGAAATCAAAAAGGAAATCAAAACTTTCCTGGAAACAAATGATAATGAAGACACAAACTGCCAGAATCTATGGGACACAGCAAAAGCGGTCCTGAGAGGAAAATTTATAGCTCTACAAGCACACATCAGGAAGGAAGAAGGGGCATACCTGAATAACTTAATGACACAGCTCAAAACATTAGAAAATGATCAAAAAAAAGAACCAAAAATAGGGAGACAGAAGGAAATAACAAAGCTGAAAGCAGAACTCAATGAAGTGGAAAACCAAAGAACAACCCGAAAGATCAAAGAAAGCAGAAGTTGGTTCTTTGAGAAAATAAACAAGATTGATAGACCACTGGCAAAACTCACAAAGAAAGAGAGAGAAAAAAATCTGATAACCCGTATTAAAAATGAAAAGGGGGGAGATCACGACAGATATTGCAGAGATCCAAAGGGTAATCAGAGACTACTTTGAGAAATTTTATGCTACTAAACATTAGAACCTAGAAGAAATGGAAAAATTCTTGGACACTTATAAGCTTCCAATATTAAGTAAGGAGGATGTAGAATATCTTAACACCCCCATCACCAATGAGGAAATTGAAAGTGTAATCAAACATCTGCCCAAAAAGAAAAGCCCAGGTCCAGATGGATTCCCTAATGAATTTTTTCAAATCTTTCCAGAGGAGCTACTACCAATTCTAGCCAGGCTCTTCCATGAAATTGAAAAAACCGGGAACACTCCTAAACAGCTACTATGAAGCCACGTCACCTTGATACCAAAACCGGACAGAGATCCTGCCAAAAAATGAAAATTACAGACCAATATCCCTGATAAATGCTGATGCAAAGATCTTCAACAAAATCCTGGCAAATAGGATCCAATGCATCATCAAGAAGATCATACACCACAATCAAGTAGGTTTCATCCCAGGAATGCAAGGATGGTTTAACATCCATAAATCTATCAACATAATACATAACATCAACAAGAAGAAAAATAAAAATCACATGATCATATCAAAAGACGCAGCAAAAGCATTTGATAAGGTCCAATACCCATACTTGATCAAAACTCTCTGCAAGATGGGAATAGAAGGAACCTTTCTCAATCTAGTTGAAGCCATCTACCACAAGCCAATGACAAATATTATCCTCAATGGAGAAAAACTAAAAGCCTTTCCTCTAAATTCTGGTACAAGACAAGGCTGTGTGCTCTCACCACTCCTCTTCAACATAGTACTGGAAGTTCTTGCTATAGCGATCAGGCAAGAAAAGGATATCAAGGGAATCCAGATAGGAAAGGAAGAAGTCAAGCTCTCATTGTTTGCAGATGACATGATACTCTACCTAGAAAACACTAAAGACTCTACCAAAAAACTTCTAGAAACAATAGACTCATATAGCAAGGTAGCAGGCTACAAAATTAACACACAGAAATCAATGGCCATTTTATACACCAATAATGTTAGGGAAGAGAATGAAGTTAAGAAGGCAATCACATTCACAATAGTGCCACACTAACTCAAATATCTTGGAGTCAACTTGACCAGAGTCGTGAAGGACCTATACAAAGAAAACTATAAAGTCCTGCTCCAAGAAATAAGAGAGGATACACGGAAATGGAAACAAATACCCTGCTCATGGATTGGCAGGATTAACATCATTAAAGTGTCAATACTCCCTAAAGCATTATACAGATTTAATGTGATCCCTATAAAGATACCCATGACATTCTTCAAAGAAGTGGATCAAACACTTATGAAGTTCATCTCAACAATAAATACCCTAAAATAGCTAAAGCACTCCTAGGGAAAAGGAAAATGGGAGGCATCACTTTCCCCAACTTTAAACTGTACTACAAAGCAATAGTTATCAAAACAGCATGGTATTGGAATAAAGACAGACCTTCAGATCAGTGGAATAGGCTTGAGTTCTCAGACATTGTCCCCAAGACATACAATTGCCTAATTTTTGGCGAAGGAGCAATAAATCCTAAATGGAGCAGGGAGGGCCTCTTCAACAAGTGGTGCTGGCAGAACTGGATAGCCATTTGCAAAAAAGCGAACATAGACCCCCAGTTAACATCATGTACGAAGATTAAATCCAAATGGATTAAAGACCTTGATATCAGACCTGATACCATGAGGTATATAGAACAACACGTCGGTAAAACACTCCATGACATTGAAACTAAAGGCATCTTCAAGGAGGAAACAGCATTTTCCAAACAAGTGGAAGCAGGGATCAACAGATGGGAATACATTAAACTGAGAAGCTTCTGCACCTCCAAAGAAATAGTGCCCAGGATACAAGAGTCACCCACCGAGTGGGAGAAACTATTCACCCAACACCCATCAGACAAGGGGCTAATATTCAAAATATACAGGGCACTGATAGAACTTTACAAGAAAAAGACATCTAACCCCATCAAAAAATGGGGAGAAGAAATGAACAGACACTTTGATAAAAAAGAAATACAAATGGCCAAAAGGCACATGAAAAAATGCTCCTCATCACTAATCATCAGGGATATGCAAATCAAAACAATGATGAGATACCACCTCACACCACAGAGATTGGCGCACATCACAAAGAATGAGAATAATCATTGCTGGCGGGGATGTGGAGAGAAAGGAACTCTTGTCCATTGCTGGTGGGAATGCTGTCTAGTCCAACCTCTATGAAAAGCAATATGGAGGTTCCTCCAAAATCTGAATTCCCATTCTATCCAGCTATTCCACTCCTAGGGATATACCCTAAGAAAATAAAAATTCAATACAAAAACTCCTTCCTCACACCTATATGTACTGGAGCACTATTCACAATAGCCAGGCTCTGGAAACAACCAAGATGCCCTTCAACAGACGAATGGCTAAAGAAACTGTGGTACATATACACAATGGAATATTGTGCAGCTGTCAGGAGAGATGAAGTCATGAAGTTTTCCTATACATGGATGTACGTGGAATCTACCATGCTGAGTGAAATAAGTCAGAGGGAGAGAGAGACGTAGAATAGTCTCACTCATATATGGATTTTAAAGAAAATAAAAGTTATTTTAGCAACAATCAACAGAGACAATGAGAAGGGGGCTGGAACTTCCAGTTCACTTCATGAAGTTCACCACAAAGAGTGGTGAGTGCAATTATAGAAATAACTACACAGAGAACTACCATAAGCATGTGAATGAATGAGGGAACTGGAAAGCCTGTCTAGTGTACAGGTGGGGGTGGGGTGGGAGGGAGGGAGACTTGGGACATTGGTGGTGGGAATGTTGCACTGGTTAAGGGGGTGTTCTTTACATGACTGAAACCTAATCACAATCATATATGTAATCAAAATGTTTAAATAAAAAAGATTTAAAAAAGAATCCATATACAATCTTTTGTAAACAATGTTTTAATTTTCAAAGAGTTTGACAATATTTTTGGGCCACACCCGTTTGATGCTCAGGGGTTATTCCTGGCTAAGCACTCAGAAATCGCCCCTGGTTTAGGGGGACCATATGGGACGCCGGGGGATCGAACATGTTCCTTCCTTGGCTAGCGCTTGCAAGGTAGACACCTTACCTCTAGCACCACCTCACCGGTCTGAGTTTGATAATATTAATGGACTGCTTAATTCTCTGGAATCTCAGCAGTGGAAGAGGCTTTCAGAATGTTTTACTTTGTTTTGTTTTTATTTTCTAACTAGTTAAGTACCACTCACAACCAGGTTTACATTACTGGAAGTAATTCTGACCCAAGGGACCCTGAGGATCCTAGGCACATTCTGGTGTTTTTGGTTAGAAAGCAGTTTGTGAGAAAGTAGCAATTATGAACTGTGGTTGATTTTTGATCTATTAATTTAATTGATCATTTGTGTTTGTTGGGTTCTCTGGTTTTGTGTTTGGTAGAGAATATCCTTTGTTAGGAAATTCTGCTGTTGGTCACTTAGAGGGCGTAAGAATATAAAGTTACAATTCTCTGTTTAGTTTATATTATATAGATATAAAGATCCTTAATGTTTTCTTAGATCTTATTATAAAATCGTATATTTTAATTTTTGTCTGACATATCCTATCATTGAGTTTTTGAATTATATATCTGTATCTTAGCACAAGATTGCTTCTTATCACACATATTCCTCTAAGTCAGTGCTTCTCAATTATTTTCTATCATGCCCCTCTAGGAAGAAGAAAATATTTTTGTGCACCCCCCAAATGATTGTAAATAGTATCTTTATTAAAAAAAACTTTAACCTGCAAAACAGAAATATATAAAATAATTTGAGCTGATGTTTTAATCAGAGGTGATGTCTGGATTAATGGCTACAATGAGCACATTTTGCAATGCATAGCTGTTCAAAGTGGGTTTGAAGCAGGGCACAGCAACTCACAGCTCCGGAGACATACAGAGACTAAACACAGTGTTTAGCTTGTTATGACAGTGTTTGCCGAGGTCAAACACACCCCCCTTTACGAAGCCTCTTACCTTCTATTTGAGAACCACTATTTGAGAACCACTATTCTAAGTAGACAAATAGAAAAAAATATAAGAAAGAAAAAGATATTAAAAAGTAAAAGTAGAGGAACAGAGAGAAGCTTTTTGACTAAGCTTTGTTTCTTTTTACTAACTTTTTTGGTTAATATGGATAAAATGTTGGGAACCATATGTGTAGAATACTTAGAGGGCAATGTGTTCCCAATCATATATCTCCAATCACCAATCTCTAATCACTATTAACTCCAATCATTATTAACAGCAGGTTTAGAATTTTAGACATGTAGCATTATTAACTATTACTAGTATATAAAGGTATTTGTAGAGCAATTTTTCTATTATTTGTACCCCACTTTAGAAATACATAACTACATTTACATGTCATCTTATGTATATAAATCTATATATACTCTATAATCTTAGTTTAAGAGTAAGCAATGTGCCATTTCTCCTTTGTACATTATACTCAAGTTAATGCAAAATTTCTATTTTGACTTATTACAAAATTTTATCCTAAAAATTGAATGATAATCTGTTCAGTAGATTTTCATATTGATAAGGATGGGGGGAAAGGGAAGTATTGGTGATGAGAACGTTGCACTGGTGAAGGGGGATATTCTGTCTATGATTGAAACCCAACTACAAACATGCTTGGAATCATGGTGCTTAAATAAAGATTTATTTATTTATTTTTGTTTTTTGAGTCACACCTGTCAGGACTCAGGGGTCACTCCTGGCTCTACGCTCAGAAATCGCTCCTGGCAGGCTCGGGAGACCATATTTGATGCCAGTATTCAAACCAGCGTCCTTTTGCACGCATGGCTAATGCCTTACCTTCATGCTATCTCTCCGACCTCCAAATAAAGATTTATTAAAAAAAAAAAAGAATCTTGACTCTTTTTATTCCTATTTGCTTTTACTTGTTCAGTTGTGTAGCACATTTTTTATGCTAATAGTTAGGAACTTTAAAATTATAGTTCAAACTAGGTCAGAAACAAAGCACAGTGGGTAGAGTGATCTTGAGTGCAGAGCCAGGAGTATCCCTTAAGCACAACTGAGTGTTCCCCCCAAAACAAAACTAAATAAAAATTATAATGAAAACTGTATTCATGTCATTTTGTAGCTCATGTACCACACTGAGAACCAACGTGTATGATTTGAATATTTGCTCTATTTTACTGAGTAGATTGCAATCATTTTAAATGTCTGCTTAAGCAATTTTCAGAAATTAATTAATTTTAAGAAGTTGTAACTGACTGCGAGTTTTATTCTATACCTTTTAAAATTGATACTAATGCTTTTCTTTCTGAATTTTTCTTCTTATCATTGTATTCTTTTATAGTACTATGAAGGGATACAAGGAACAATTAAAATGTTGTGGGTTTTTTTTGATTACTACTATCTAATTTTATTTCAAAAAGACTAATTAGTATTTTCAAACGAAATAAGATTTAACTAATTTCTATGTGGCTCAATTTGTCATTTTCTTCCATATCAAATCATTCATATTACCATAGTGTAGAATCCCAAGATATGGTCCAATAAGCAACTTGGCATTTAGTAGTAGAAACACTACTAAGCTCTATCTCATTATATTTGGATTATATTAATTTAGCATACTCAAATGTTTTCTCAGTTTGGTTACCTTATGCTGATTCATATGAGGAAGGAAGGTGAGGGGACTAGTAATAAAATAAACTGTTTATTTTTGAAGAGGTGACATTACACTACAGAGCAAAATAGTATGAGGCGGTAAACCACCCTGATATCTTTGGAAGGGGGTCCCCACAGAGAAAACAACTAATAAAAAATCCATAGAATTCCATGTAATTTTTTTAATTACTTAGAAAAATATAGTACCAGATTAAGAAACATTATAATATCAAACTATCGTAGAATTTGGAGGCATATGTGGCAGTAAAGATATTTTAGATCTTGCATTTTTTATCAAGTTGGGGCTATTTTTTATAACCACTTTTATTATTAACCTTTTTATAGAAAATTGGCTTACCAAGAGTTTATGAATTAATAAGTCTGTTATAATGATGAATGATAATTACCATTAAGACCTGACTCATTCATCAGCTTGTTCACTGCATTTCAGGTGACACAGGAGTGCATGATTACTTATCCACTATTTTTCAACCAATTGTTATACTTTCTTGAATTTTCATCCTCATACCATATTCTTAAAAGTATGATTAAAATACAGTTAAGTAGTCTGATGGAGAAATTATTGACTCTGCTATCAATAATAGAAGTGACTTTATTATATTTATAATATTTCTAGTTTCAACTAACAAATGTAGAGAATCCAGTAGGTGAAAAGAAAAGTTCATATACAGAATAGCTTCAAGGGCCACAGCTTTGGTTATATTACAGCAGCAAAATACCTCACCACTTTTATTTATTCAGCATATCATAAACTTTGTAGATGTGAATTAATAATATCAATTAAGTTTTCCCACAGAGAGGAGCTTGTCTTCAGCTCGGGGCAAGTGCATACTAGTGCATTGTAAACAGACACAATAGGATTTGATAGACTGAAGAGAGCAGATGTGGAACAAAGCAGCAGAGAATTTCTCAGTATACAAGTTGCATACAATTTTCACTCAGTAGGTGATAGTCAAGCAAGTCATTTTGAACTTTTTAAAAGTTATTTAAAAATATAATTTTTGGGGCTGGAGCGATGACACAGTTGTAGGGCATTTGCCTTGCATTCAGCTGACCTAGGACAGATCGCCATTCGATCCCCAGTGTCCCATATGGTTCCTCAAGCCAGGAGTAATTTCTGAGCCTAGCACATAGCCAGGAGTAACCCCTGAGTGTCACTGGGTGTGACCCAAAAACAAAACAAAACAAAACAAAAAGTATATAACTCTTTCCTTTACTTGCCTTGAAAAGGAATGCCCATTTATATTTATTTTTTCATTATTGATTACATTTATTTTTAATAATAATATTTTTATTTAAGCACCATAATAATAAACTTGTTTGTAATTGTGTTTAAGTCATAAAGAAGAACACCTCCCCTTACCAGTGTGTTATTCCCACTACCAATGCCCCCATCTCCCTACTTCCCTATTCCCCTGCCTGTATTTAAGCCAGGCATTCTATTTCTCTCACTCCCTACTATTATCATAATAGTTTTTAGTGTAGTTATTTCTCTAACTGCACTTACCACTCACTATGGCAAGCTTCATATCATGGACCTGTCCTTCCATCCCTGATCTCTATTGTCTCTGGGTATTGCTACAATAGTGTTTTTTTTTATTTTTTTTAAATCCCACAAATGAGTAAAACTATTTTGTATCTCTCTCTCCCTCTGACTTATTTCACTCATTATAATAGTTTCCATGTCCATCCATGTATAGCAAAATTTTATGATTTTGTTTTTCCTGATGGCTATATAGTATTGCATTGTATATATGGAATAAAATAACTGGATATTGAGCTCTTATATGATCCAGCTATACCACTCCTAGGGATATGCCCTTGGAACACAAAAACATAAAACAAAAATTTCCTCTGCATGTCTATATTATATATTGAAGCACTGTTTACAATAACCAGAATCTGGAAACAACCTAGAGCCTCAACAACAAATGAGTGACTAAAGAAGCTGTGGTACATATGTACAAAGGAATGTCCATTTAAAGCATGTGAATATATATTTTAGATGTTCACTTGAGATTCAAGTTAAACTTTTGAAAACATAGTATTTAATCTGAAAAAAATAGTTGATGTAATTTTAGCCATGTTGCTTCTTCAAAACTTTTTATAAGACAAACAAATGTTGGGCATTGGGAGATAGTTCAAAAGCCTGGAGCACATACTTATAAGTGTGAAACTCAGGGTTCAAGACCAAGTACCTCATGGTTCCTGAGCACTCACTACTGCGTATTGCTTGGAAGTCCACATTCATCTCTAGAGTGGTTCAAGTTACCTCAGTTATATTACAGTAGTAATATAACTCAGTGACCCACACCCCTGAGCAACATCAATTATACAACCTGAGTATTGAATCATGTGTCTTGGTTGGCTGTGTAAATAAAATGGTCCTAGGTCCCTTGGACATTACTTGAGAAGCCACTTTGCCCAAATAATTATGCATTAAATATACATTATTATTTATATATTTATATCAGAACTGTTAACATTTTTAATTTTATCAGCCCAGTAATAATGCTAGACACTGGTTCTATCAATGCCTTTACATTAAATACATTCATCATAGGATTTTAAAAGTTCATTTGAGAGGCTGGAGTAAAAGCAGAGTGGTAGGGCATTTGGTTGGTATGCTGTTGACCTGGGACAGACCTGGGTTCAATCCTAGGTATCCCATATGATCCTCCAAACTGCTAGGAGCGATTTCTGAGCACAGAGCCCAAAGTAACCCCTAAGCACCGCCAGGTGTGACTCCCCTCACAAAAGTCCATTTGAGAGGTTGGAGAGTTAGTAGGGTGGTAGGGTTCTTGACTTATAGGTGGTTGATCTGGGCTTGATTTCTGTCATCCCATATTGTTCCCTAAGTAATGCCAAAAGTAATTCCTGAGTAGAGATCTAAAAGTAACTCTTAATCATAGCCTGGTGTGTCTCCAAAACTAACAAAAAGTAAAATCCCATTTCATGAGAGAAAATTCAGCAATCATATATAATTTTGGCATTTATACATATTACCCCATTTCAAAATCATTTAAACCATAACTTAATAATAGGGAAAGTTCTGGTCAATACCATGTTCTATAGGAGTGGTTTTTAAATATATCTGTACATCAGGATTCTATATAGAGCTCATAAAACTATCACATGCCTCCAGAGATTATGATAGAATAGGTCTGAGGCAAAGCTTGGTAGTTTACACTTTTAAGAAATTTCTAGGTTTTATTTATATCTTCTTGCCACTATAACAAAATACCATAAACTGACTATTTATAAGGAATATCTCAAGAATCAATGATGTATGCCTTGGGTTACAAGTTTAAATCCACGGTCCTGCAGAACCAAGTGTAGGATATAGCTCTGGAGACCTACACTCCTATATATATATATTCCCATGTTCTCCCATATACTTCTATACTCCCACTGATGGTATTGTTCCTCACACTTATGAGTTTGAACAGCTCTGCATTCCTCAGGTTGAACCACTGAACCACACAGTCAGGTGTACTTGTCAGGGCCAGGACTCAAGACCAATCACACATTGCTTAGATCCTCTTTTTGTCCCCAACAAAAATAAAACCACATGAATTATCTTACAATAAGATTATTTTTCACCAAAATTTAAACTCCTGATGAAGCTCTGGGTGAACAATATTCCAAAGAATCTTAAATCAATTTATCTGTGAATAGCCTAAACTTTGGAGGTGGATTCTTGATCTCTTATGAGATTTTTTACTTCATTATAACCAATAGACAAAGCTTTGTAAAAATATCTTACATGGAATCAATGGAAATAGCATTGAATTATAAAATGTGATCAAAGATGATTTGGAGGTCAGGAGTTTGAATGTGGGTTAAAAAAAAAGAAACAAAAGACTAAAAACAAGGTGTAAGTAGAGTGGCTTTTAATTTTATTGTGAGACCTTTTAGTAATCGTTCATTCTAAAACTTTAGCATAACACGTTTTAGATATTTTTAGAAGTTAGGCTAACTTGGAGATAGAGGGGCACACAATAATTCAACTACTTTTGTTTTGTTTTGTCTTGTTTTGTTGACCACACCCGGCAGCACTCAGGGGTTACTTCTGGCGCTGTGCTCAGAAATTGCTCCTGGCAGGCTGGAGGGACCATATAGGATGTCTGGAATTAAATCCAGGTCTGTCCTAGGTCTGCTGCATGCAAGACAAATGCCCTACAGCTGTGCTATCTCTCCAGCCCCAATAATTCAACTTATACCAGGTGGTATTAATATTGTTATTTGCTGATAATTCCTGAATTTCAAGATTAAATCAGAGCCACACATTCCCAAGAAACTTGAGACAGACTGACAGACCAAGGGCACAATCCTCTTTGTAACTCATAAGAACTGTTTTAACTCTAGGTCAGTTTACCACAAGAAGAGCATAGCTACTCTACATTACTTCAGAAACATGCATTTCTTCTAATCAGTGAATCCCAACTGTAACACAAAAAACACCACCACACTGCAAATGTCATAGTAGGAAAACAGTGCAGAAACCAACATGCTTAGTGAATGAAGATTGTAGTTCTGAACATCCAACTAGTATTTGCCACCTCTCTAATTCAAAACTTTAGATAGAAAATGTTGAGGGTGTTCAAGGAACTCCAAAACAATTAAATTAAATTAAATTAAAAACAAATAAACAGAACAGGCTCAAGAGGCTCAAAATGGCCCAAGAGAAAATGGAAGTAGAAATGAATGCAGAGGAGCTCCTAGAGCCAAGGGGTAGGAATTTCCCTGGAAACAAAAAGGGGGTCCAGCAGCTGCTGGAGACCACCCTAAGTATTCCAGTCCATTGGCAGTTTCTGGCATATAGATATTCTATAGGGATCTTCAAGTTCCCATTTTATATAACCAAATTTGATACCATACTTCAGCATATCATACCCCAAAGGAAATCACAGAACATAAGTTTTTAAAGAAAGAAAAAAATTTATTGCTACTGTAAATAGAGTTAAGGAAGATAAGGGAGATAAGTTAAGGGAGTCTGAACCCTGGAAGTCAATCCTTCCCACAGGCCTGGGCCATATCACTTTTTATGGCAATAAGGAAATGCAAAATCACTATTTTTAAGATCCTGAATAGGTGAAGGCAGTCAGAAGTCACTAGATGTGGGTCACACCATTTGGTTCCATCATACTTGATATCTTGAAAGTTAATCATTCTCCAATTCTTTTGACCATCGTTCCAGGACACAGTCACCATGGCCATTTCTTAACAAAGAACTTGGATGGGGAGGGAAAGCAAAACTATAGTATTGGACCTGAAAAAAATAAAATAAAAGACAGCTTCATGACACTAAGTATAAAAAAATACCACCAACTTTATTTAGATTCCACATTTAGTTTGTTTATCATCTATGATAAGCAAACAGGTAGTATTATTTTCACTCCTTCTTTTAAAGAGAACAATGAAGCTCAGATATATACATTATACAATTAATAAATCACTTAATTCAAATTTTGTCTCAATTCTTTTGATTTCAAAGTCTTTCTATTATAATACTATGCCATTATTAAAAAATTTAGAACACTAATGTTGGGAATCAACGAAATAAATCAAGTGCACAAATGGATTGAATGTGTTGTGTATGAGACAATAGAGATTGGTGAAAAGAGTGGAAAGACATTAAATATGATCCTACCTAAAGTTGGTGTTGTTTTTAAGACATCAAGGCCAAATAAAACAAATGTCTGAGCCAGATTCAGACCACCTGCTGCCAGTTTGCTACTTTGGAAGTACAAGTTTTTCCACTTAAATGGCAGTTACCCAGCTCTTTACTCTTCAGTGCTTCCTTAATGTTTTCCTATACATCCTTATGCTGTGGGGGTATAATTGACCATAATTTCCTTCTTGAATTTACTGCTTCTTTTCCATTCCTAAATTCAGAGATTTAGTGCACATGAACAGAATATTATTGAAACTGTCAGTTCTCTGATGACAAGCAGTCATGGCTATGCCACCTAGAAACAGATTCCCAGAATTGAAGTAACCTTTCAAAACTGGAAGTTCACATAGTATTTTGTTTGCCAGCCCTCAAACTAGGTGCAGACTTAAAATATTCCTTCTTCCCACTATGCATATTTACTCCATAAATTTAGTGTTCCTGACTAGGACTATTTTTTCCATGCATATTAGAGCAATTGTGAGATCTTTAGTACAAGGTAAACAAAGCTTAAAAAACTTGCACAAAAAGCCAAGTGTTACAAAGGGAGAACTGAAAGGCAGGCCTGACTATTTCCATGTGACTCTTGAAATCAGTCTTTGTTGTTTGTATTTACAACATGCATTAGAATAGTTAGGTTGTGGGATTCATTATGTTTGCAGATTTTACCAAATGTCCAGAAAAACCAAAAAAAGACAAGGTTTACAGACTGTACATTGAGGAAATTTCTCTGTTTATAGATTTACTTTTATGGAATATACTATCCACAAAAGTGGTGTTGTATACTTACAAGGTCCTCAGTACTGTAGAGTTACTGGTTCCCTTCCACCTTAAAAATGTATATGTTTTTAGTAGTGAAGTAAAACATTTCAAGTAGTATCAGAAGAGAACTCTAGCAAGACACTTTACCTTTAGTATCAGAATCTAACTAACATTTGGTAACAAAAACTCATGCTCTGAATTTCTTTTCAGACATGGGAAATCTGTTGCATTCTTGCTATGTAACAAATAAAAATATCTTTTTAAAAGTTATAAGAACAAAGGTCATTGATTATAGTCCCAACAGAGAGAAAGGTAGAATTCAGAAGAATTGTGTTGCCAAAATTGGATGGTCAGTAATTCTTTTAGAGACTTCTATGAGCTTTTTGTGAATCCTTTATGCATTGAAATATTTGATTCTAAGATACTTTTAAAAAACTACCGTATTTTAATCAAAACCTATTTCCTGGGGCCCGGGAGATAGCATGGAGGTATCGGTTCGAATCCCGGTGCCCCATATGGTCCCCCGTGCCTGCCAGGAGCAATTTCTGAGCATGGAACCAGGAGTAACCCCTGAGCACTGCCGGCTGTGACCCAAAAACCAAAAACATAAAAAACCTACCGTATTTTTTGTACCATAAGATGCACTAACCCCCCCACACACCCCCTAAAGTGCATCTTATGGAGTAAATGCTACCTGGAGCTGAAGCCTGAGTGCAGGAAAGGAGAGCATCTAAAAACTATGTATGTCTTATGGTCAGGTGCATCTTAAAGAGAAAAACAAAACAAAACAAAAATACCACACTAGTTTTGATTTATATATTAGTCTGTAACTCCTGAGTATCAGAAAATATTTCTTCTTTTCCATTCCCACATGGTATGGTACAAAGCACTTCAAGTTGATCATACATATTATAATTCTGTGATCATTTTGCTATGCATTTGCAATCTAAACATTTGAGAATACATACTTAATTCTGCTTAATTCTTAATTCTGCAATTCTGGTATTTTAATCCCTTTAAATACCTTGATGTTCACTAAAAATTTACTAGCTGTTCGCGTTTTTTTGAAATCTATTATATCTCAAAACTGGAATTAAGTTTTCGAAACAGGTATTCAAGTGCGCCATTCCTATAATTATTGAATTCATTTTCTAGTTTTATAGTCATAGTCTCCAAAGTTATACTTAGCATTCTTCAGAAGAATATTTGTCTTTGTTTATGGAAGTTTTATAAGGGGAATGGCTACGATTTCATTTGTAATTTTTATAGGGCTACGGAAACTTTTTGAACCCCAAATAATATATTCTTTCATGACTCCAAGTCTTTCTTTGGAATTTATACAAATCTCAGTGTGTGTGTGTGTATGTGTGTGTGTGTGTTTTAAATAAAATCTAGTTTTGACACTTGAAGGTAGAGGCTATCTTTCTCTTCCTCTATCTCTCTTTTGTTTTCGTTGGTATTTTGAGCTATTTTACATCTCA
This sequence comes from Crocidura indochinensis, assembly GCA_004027635.1. Lineage (NCBI taxonomy): Eukaryota > Metazoa > Chordata > Mammalia > Eulipotyphla > Soricidae > Crocidura > Crocidura indochinensis. The sequence goes on along the minus strand of PVKC010005460.1, from coordinate 14,304 downwards.
AGTTTAACAAAACTTAGATATAATTATGTATGTATATAACTATCGACTACTTTCCTAAACATCAGCTTTTGATGACAGAGAAGGATATATTTCTGAAATTTATCTATTGATTGAAAACAGAAAGAATGGCTTAACTAGTGGGGAAGATGAAGAGAAACATGATATCCATGAGAATCCTGTAAAAATTATGATATTAAGATAGACAGGAAATGGAGCTACTTTATTTGGCTTATGTCAGGAATGTGAGAAAAAGTGGAAAACAAATGGGAGTTTGAGAATGATGAAGATTTAGGACTTCACTTCTAAATAGAAGCAGACAGGACTCCTGGCTCAGAATAACAGCCAACACTCACTCATTAGAGTAGTTTAGACTCTGCCAAGGATGCTGGATGGTAGCCTGCCTCCTGAAAACTATTTGCTTATTTAAGGGATATAGGTCCAGTGTATCAAAGACCTGAAAATAGAAGTTCACAGAAAATAAATGAGATATTTATGCAAACAATTTAAAGTTTTAGAGATTTTTGTAACGAGTAATTATAGAATAATCAGGGAGTGGCAGTATGACTGAAAGGAACACAAGTTTTCATAAATCACATGTTTACTTTATGAATATCAACTGATTATTTAGTGTGCAACATCCTGTATAAGGAAAAAAAGGAGAAAAAATTTTTAAATAATTTTTCAATCGAAATTCTAAGTCCATCAACTCTTAGTCTTGAAGAAAATACGAATAGAGTTAAGTGGTTTCCATATTTTTGAATATATGAATAAATTAGAATGGGAAGTAGTTGTAGAAGGAAAAGGAGGAAGTGATGTGGTGGAGGAGGAAGAAATAACAAGAAAGTGAAGAAAGAGGAAGAGATGATCAATGTCTACTTGCTTAGAGTGAGAAGAAGAGAAAGAACGAGGTAGAGAAATAGACAGAAAAGCAATGTTCACAAGCACAGACGCAAGCAGTTCTGAAATGGGCATGGGAAGTGAAAATAGTATGTTATAGAGAATTTTTAAAAATCATCAAGCTAGAGCCTGTGGAGATTTTTTAAAAATCTGAATGGTTAATGAAGCACTTGAATTTTAACAGAATTTATAATTAAAAACTTATTTTGGACTGTTTACAATATTCTAGATTTATTCTTCAATTTTCAGATTCTTAAATTCATTTCAATGAGTGTGAGAAAGAATTGTTTAAGTAACTAAGGTTAAATTTGATGCAGAAGAAAGGAAAGATTCTTCAATTACCTCAATTGTGTAACATGTTTGCACATAATAAACACATGGAAAAATTAACTACTAAAAACTTCCAAGCCCTTTGTTTTTATTCTCTTTGTTCCAGGATTAAATACCAAAACGTTTTTTTATACATCTTTTTTGTATTTCTGAATGGAAAAGCAGCTTAGTACTGCCAGTGTAATTCTCTAAGAATCCTAATAGCAATATTTATGAATCATTAGAAGTTTGAAAATGATAAAGCAAACAAATTAAACACTTGAATATCTATGCTAATTCACATATACATTTAGTAATTAATATACTTTTTATTATTGAAAAATATTCTTGATTGTAGAGATAATTATATTACATCTCAACTAGCTGAGATATTTAAAATGTAGTGTAACAAGTTCTGATTGTTGATAATGTTGAGGCTTGCTTTCACCAATTACTGTTATAGTCTATCTGTAGACTACAGAATAGAAGTTTTAATTTACAGGATGTCAGTCTGAAACACTTTATCAACATTTATATAGAGCACTTAAAAACATCTAAAGAAAATAAAAACACTTGATTTCATTTTATTACATTGTTCACTTATGTAGAATTTATTACTATGACATATAATGACATATACTCACTTGGAAAATAAATGTTATGGGTGGAAGAAAGAGATAATTGACTTACATGAAAAAGAGCCATATTCTAGAGGAAATGATGGTGGTTAGTGAATACGCATCCATTAACTACCTGGGGACCCAAAACCCTATTGCCATAAGATGTGTGATCTCATGGAGGAAGATTTAAGAAGAGAAATGAATCTTTAGGCAGACAAAAAGAGAGAGAGAAAGAGAAATCAGCAAATGTCTGCAAATGAAAGTTACTACTTATAATTTTTATGGTTTTGCTTTTGTGGTATCACATTCACCATAATTTTAACAGCTCATAAACTGAAGCCAACTTTTTGAATGATCATTTAATTCTTGAAAAGTAACCATAAACTAAGGGGAGAAAAACTGATATTAATCCTGGCAGCAGCCAGCAATTCTAGGCCCAAAAGCTTAATGGGGCTGAGCTGAATGGTACATAACAAAATGACTCTCCTAACAAAATACAGTCCGTGTCCTCCAATGAATGAGGAATGTTCCTACCCTGTTCGTGTTTGAACATGGAAGAACATAAAGTGCCAGTTAAACTGAGTAATGTTGCATAACTAAGTTACAGGGTTTTTACTCAGTTTTCCCGTAGAGTATAAAAATCTTCAAACCTAGAAGTATTGTTTTAATCAAGCGTCTGAATGAGCAGTACCCTATTCTGCAATATCTAAGTGAATCGAAATGTTTTCTTTAGGGTCCTCTCTACTGTTAAACTAATTACTAAAACTGTACACACATGGAAGCTATACAAAGAAGGAGGACTTACGTATGACTTTTGAGAGACATTTTTAATATTATGAAATAGCAGTGGAAGACATGAAGAAAAATTAGTTTTAATTTGATTTTAAGCAGTTCTTTTTAATTGTTGTAAATGTTGACATTTAACTTTACTACTTTCCTCACATATATATATATATTTTTAAGCACAGCTAAACAATTTGCATGAGATATGATATAGCCTTGAAGAGCTTTTATATTTTTTATAGCAAAATTTGTATTCAGTATGAAGGAGGCCATATAAAGCTCTGCATTGAGTGGTTGTACAGAAAGCCCAGGCACACAGAAAATTCTACACTGGGGTGAATCTACCATGACCTGGAAGGCTCACCTACAGAAAAGATGGTTTGGCCTCAATAACACTTTGAATCTTTATACTCTCTGGGGTCTTGCACACTTCTTTAGACACAGGTCTTTGTCATTAATGAGAGTCGCATGAGTGGATCCCTGAATGGCACTTTGGAGAATGGTGGAACAAGTTTTTAACAAGCTAACCCTTCTGGCTATAACATGAAAGAGAACCCTGTGTTTAAGACAGCACAGGAATAAAAGGCATAGGTAATTTGCACTGCTGAGGAAATAATTATTAGTTCCACATGCTTTATGTGTGGTAGGTGGAGGAAAGTGAAAAGAGCAAGTGCAAGTTTAGGAAATTGCTGTTTATTTTTTTCTTGCTGATGATGGCTGAAGTTTGAGGACCTTTTTCTAAGACGCGGAGAATCTCCCCAGCACATAATATGAATGTGTTTTGCAAAGAAACATCAACAGATTTTCTTTTCTTCTATAAATTGTCTAATTTAAAACAGTGCTTACATGAGGACAAATTCATTACCTGTATGTTACCAAATGTTACTCCTGTTTCCTCCAAACAGGAGTTAGTGTAGGCAGGAGTGTGCCTCACCTATTTATTTGTGACTTTTTTTCAGTTGTTGATTTGTGATTAACAAAATTTCAGGATTCAGCAGGAGTAAAAAGGATGATCAGCAAAAGTGAGAAGAGGCAAATTGTGGGAAATTGAATTTATGTATTTCTTAAGACCCTCCAACTCAAAAGAAAACACAAATTTTAAAATAATAAAACATACAACAGCTTTACCTGTTGTATACTGCCCTCATCCATTCAAGAGGATATTAAAAGTTGTTTCTTTTACTTCTTTTCCTTTTTTTTACTTTCTCTTCTTTCTTTCTCTTCTTTCTTTCTCTCTCTCTCTCTTTCTTTCTTTCTTTTTCTGTAAAGCTAAGTGCAGAGCTGAGTAACAAGATGACAAACTATCTGGCACTTCTTTCTTCAAGAATCAATTAGTCTTTCATAATTTAAAAATTCTGAGGACTTAATAAGATGAATTCAGAATCAACAGAAGAGAAGGAGGTGATCTTTCGTCTATCTGTAATAGTATAGTATTATATACTATATACCTATCTGTAATAGTAACTGCTGATGGATAGTAAGACACTAGCACAACTTCCTCTTTCTGCACCAGTGATACAGTTAAAATATCCTACCTCTTCTCTGTCATATTTCAGTGAAATATTAAAATCATAGAACAATCAGAAAACTGATATTTAGGGTTTAGCGTAAAAAGCAGTGTTCTCAAAGAGAACGTTCCTGATCATTTAAACCAAGGTAGGCCCACTGCGAGATTAAATATACTATGATTGCCACTCTTTTATTCACAACTACTCTCCCAAAAGTGGATTTTTAAGATCAAAACTATTTTCCTTAAAAGCTAACATTCTTTTCCTTTTAAATAATAAATGCCCCTCAAATAAGTAAACTATACTCAAAGTTTGAAAATGTAGCATTACGTCTGTTAAAAAGATTCTAATTTGAAAATTATTACTAGAGCATTTCCATTATTTCCTCTATGTCAATATACACACGGAGCACATTCACAAACTCACTTTACTCACACATTCATTCATACGCACACACACCCATACACACAGATCTGGCTCCTGGGTCCCTTATATAATTTACATAATGTTCAGTAAGAAAGCATAGCAGACACCAATTATAGAAAACCTTGGAAATGCTCTACCTAGAGCTCCCAATGGAAGTTATAATCTGTTGTATTCAGGATATACAGTAATGACAACAGAAAGAGGGAGAAAAAATAGTTATGTGAAATGTTAAGGGTAAACCTTTGGGAACAGTAATACATTCAGTGTAGTTCACTTGATAGTTCAGTTTAGTAAAGTCTGTCATAAAATTCAAAGCAATGCAAAGTTAGGAAAAATTGAAATTCAAAATATGAAGGAAAGCAATCATACAGATCTAAAACACTACATTTTTTTTTCAGCAGCAGTTTTGTTTTTCCTTTACAGAGATTTTTGGTATATAAATAAGATATAGGACAACTAAAAAAAAAACTGTGGCAATTTAAATAGAAATATCAGAAAGCATCCACATGGTGTCTTTAAATTTAATAAAAATTAGAAAGAAAACAAAATAACTTCTATCATTGTAGCAGTCCATTACTAAATCTTTAAAAAAGTTTTTGAGTAAAAGGGTAAGTTTAATTATTTCTGGTAGTTCACCATAGGTCCTTAGCAGTTTCAGAAGGTTTAAACAGCTTTTTACCTCTTCTCTTTCTTCTATCTTCACTCTGTTATCTTTTAGATGTTCCTCATTATCACTTTTTTAATGTTAAGTTTTTCCTGCTATAATAAAATCTATTTTCTAGATTACATTTGTCTTAAGACTTCTGTTTTATCTCTTTGCCACTTACTATAAAATTCTTACACAATCACCAATATTCTCAACTCTCTGGACTAAAGAAGTTGGTAGTACAAAGGACAAAGTGCTGAACTGATTATGATTCCTAGCACCCAATCTAAGCCCTATCCTCTAAGCGCAGTCAGTAGTGATTTCCTGAGAACTGAGCATAAATAAATACAAGGAATAGAGCAGCAAGAAAAATTGTGAAAATTATTGTATCTCACAATGAGGTTATTATGTCATTGTCAGAAGGCTTAGTAAGCTCTTGCTACTAGTTGATCATTCTGTTACTTCTTTTGTTTCTGAACATTAGGTGGCATCCAAATTGATGTGTTCCTATGGAGATGACAGTAATAAAAATATTGGAGTGATCCAGGAATTCTAATCCCTGTTTCAGATACTGCATCTTTTGTGAGGTATGTTTTATACTGCCAGGTCTGTCAAAAGTAAAAGAAGGTGGTAGGGAAGGTGCCCTTACTCACTCCAAAAAATGTCCTTTAGATGTCAGCCCAAATACCATCAGACCTGCAGTTTTTGTCAGATGTATGCCTTTGTAAAGATTCATAAAGGAGTGGTGAAGTTGTATCATTGACAAAACAGTGATTGTGGGTGATGGGTACACTAGGTGTGGCTTCAGGACAATAAGGCCGGCTCTCGTCTCCCGAGAGTGCCAGCTTTCAGAAGTGTGGCTTGTGTATCCATAATTTTTCACAACTTGATTTACATCTCTTTCGAGAATAGAGTGAGTCTATGGAGCTGGCTAAATTCAGACAAAGCAACTGTTTTTTTTTTAATTATGCATAGATCTTGGAACTTCTCAAAGGCTTTCTTTCTCCGCATAGATTGATATGATCATATAATTTTATCTTTATTTTTACTTATGTAGTGTATTATGTTGTTTAGCATATCTTGTACCACCCCTGTATTCCTAGCATGAATCTCATTTGATTGGCATGTATGATTATTTTGTTTTTGTTTCTGATTTTGAGTCAGAGTGGTGGTATCCAGGCATTTCTCCTGGATCTGTGCTCAAAAATTGATTATTCCTAGCAAGCTTGAGGGACCATATGGGATGGCAATGATCAAACCTGGTTAGACTATGTGTAAGGCAAATGCCTTTCCTACTTTATTTTTTTTGTTTTTTTTTGTTTGTTTGTTTGTTTGTTTTTGGGTTACACCCAGCAGTGCTCAGGGGTTACTCCTGACTCCATGCTCAGAAATTGCTCCTGGCAGGCACGGGGGACCATATGGGGCACCGGGATTCGAACCGATGACCTTTTGCATGAAAGGCAAAAGCCTTACCTCCATGCTATCTCCTGGGCCCCTTTCCTACTTTAATATTGTTCAGGCCTGTGTGATTATATTTAATATGATGTTCAATTTGGTTAGCTATGATTTAGTTCAGGATATTTCCATGCAGTTCATCAGGGATATTGGTCTAAAATGATCTTTTCTGTTTTAGGTATTAGTGTAATATTAGCGCTATAGAAGTTATTAGAAAGGATTCCTGTCTTCTGTGTTTTTGAAGTACTTAAGGAGTAAAGGCCATAAATCTTTTTGAACGTTTGATAGTACTCACCAGAGAATCCATCTGGACCAGGACTTTTGTTCTTGGTGATATTCTTTTTATTTTCTTTTAATAAATAAATTATTTCATTGAATTGCCATGAGATAGCAGTTACAAATGTGTTCATACTTGAGTTTCAACCATAAAATGTAAAATGTCTTTCACCAGTGCACATTTTCCACCACAAATGTCCCCTGTTTTCCTTCCACCCTATCTCTGTGGCAGACATTTTTCAACTCAATCACATCCTTCTTACCCTGTTGTTTGCAATATTGTTACTGAAGGGATATCAACCATATCATTTTATCTTTTTTTAACACCCAATTTTTTGTTTGTCTTTTTTGGCCACACCCATTTGATGCTCAGGGGTTACTCCTGGCTAAGCACTCAGAAATCACCCCTGGCTTGGGGGAACTATATGGGAAGCCGGGGGATCAAACTGAGGTCCTTCCTTGGCTAGCGCTTTCAAGGCAGACACCTTACCTCTAGTGCCACCTCACTGGCCCCCCCAATTTTTGTCAAGAATGATCACTTTGTTCTTGGGGGGCTATTCTTAATTATTGTTCCAATTTCCTTATTTGTGATTGAAAATTGGTTTGGAATTAGAAATTGGACTGAAATTGACTGAAATAGAATCTCTACTTCCGTGTTCAGCTTTGGGAGATCTTATACAATTCTAAAAATCTATCCATGACTTCTTTCTTGTCCAGCTAAAGAAAGAGAATAAAGTTGTTTACAGCAACTTCCCTTTATATTTTGAGTTTCTAAAGTATCTGTTATAATTTCTCCATTGTCTTCTCTGATCCCATTTATTTGAACATTTTCTCTTTTTTCTACATGAGTCTAGCTAATGTTTTGTCTACCTTTTTAATTATTTCAAAGAAGTAACTCATTTTTTCATTGATTCTTTGAATTGCTTTAGTGGCTTCGATGTTGTTGTTTTAGTTTCTATTTGCTAATAGAATAATTACTAATTTTACTAATTTTTAGACTCATTTATTGTTTATTCTCCAGATTTTTGATATGTGTCTATATTATTGGTCTGGACCTTTATTTTTCTTAATCAAGGCAGCATTGCTATAAATTTACTCCATATTAGTATGGGATCTTGTATGAAGATCTTTATACTATAAACTTCTAATAGGTTGTATTTTTATTCTCTTTAGTTTCAAGAAATCTTATTTCTTTCTGAATTTCCTTTTTCATCCAATTGTTGTTTAGAATTATTTTCCTATTTTACTCTGTAATTGATTTCTACTTTCAGACCATTGTGGTCTGAGAAGGTAGTTTCTATATATATGTGTATATATATTTTATATATATTTATATATCATAAATATGATTTCTATACAAATTTGAGGTATGCCACAATGTGTGATCTATTCTTGAGAATGTTCCATGTACACTAGAGATAAATGTGTGGTCTTGTTTGGGATGAGGTGATAGTTAAAGAACTCTATATAAGTCCAACAATCCCAATTCTTTTAGCCTGCTATTTAGGGCTCTTGCACCTAAATTAAATAATCCATCTAGCAGATCTCTCTAGTGGTAAAAGAGGAGTGCTAAAATTTCACACTACTATTGTGTTATCGAAAGTATTTAGTTTTGGGGCCCGGGAGATAGCATGGAGGTAAGGCGTTTGCCTTTCATGCAAAAGGTCATCGGTTCGAATCCCGGTGCCCCATATGGTTCCCCGTGCCTGCCAGGAGCAATTTCTGAGCAGGAGTAACCCCTGAGCGCTGCCGGGTGTGACCCCCCCAAAAAAAGAAAGAAAGTATTTAGTTTTGTGAACAGAAGTTTTGCTGAGTCTTCATTTGGTGCACACATATGATCATAGTATTTTTAGATCTGTTGTTCCCTTACCAGTGATCGGCAAACTTTTTTTTCAACTGAGTCAAATCTTGCCAAAACCATGATTGAAATTTATTTTGAGAGCCACATTTGGGGGGGTGGGATTTTTTTTTTTTTGTAGCGCTCAGGGGTTCCTCCTGGCTCTATGCTCAGAAATAACTCTTGGCAGGCTCAAGGGACCATATGGGATGCCAGGATTCGAACCATCAACCTTATGCATGAGAGGCAAACACCTTACCTCCATGCTATTTCTCCGGCCCCAGGAACAACATTTTTAAAACTGAAAATACATAGGATAGTACACTGTTTTTAGTTTCAATGAGTTTTTATTGAGAATATTCTGCATGCAAGTATCCACATAGGTCAGGAGGATACAAATAACACACTAATAAAATAAAAACTTTAGAACAATATTATTTATTGATAATGTTAAGTTCCATAAAATTTGCCTTACAATGTAGAGAAAATTACATCCTGACAATGACAAAGTCACAAACACTAATGTGAACATTGGCCTTGCATTTTCTTGGATAGTTTGAGTAAATCAGATTTCTCAATTTATTCTTGATAAGATTCATGCTTGAAAATGATTGTTTGCATAAATATATAGACCCAAACAAGGAAAGAACAGCAAATGCTAGCTTTTTTAGTTGATTATATGAGTCAGGAATACTATTCCAGGTGTTAAAAATCAACATATCTTCCTTCTATAGGTCTTTCAAAGCAGACCATTTGTGCTGTGAACTAAGTTCACATTTGTGTTTCTCCAATCTTTCTAAATTAGCACAAAGATGCCACACAGAAAATCTCACCCCTCCCTCCCCCCATACCACATGACCCGACTGGAGCTGTGTGGAGCCAGCCGCTGGGCTGCACATAGGGCATGCACTGACAGAGGCTAGGAGCAGAGTCCTGACTCCTGGAGTGGCCAACACAGAAGAGCCACATTAAAACTGTAAAGAGCCACATGTGGCTCGCGAACCGCAGGTTGCCAACCACTGCTTAGCCAATAAGTAGTGGAACAATAAGTGCCAATCACTCTCTTTAATTGTATTAAATGTGCTTTGGTCAGAGGTAAGTACAGCTGTTCCAATTTTTTCTTATGGTCTTTCATTGACTTTTTTGATTGTTTTTCATTCTTTCACTCTAAATCTGTGTTTATCCTAGGACAGTGGTGGGCAACCTGCGGCTCGCGAGCCACATGTGGCTCTTTATACTTTTAATTTGGGTCTTCTGTGAGCCTCCGACTGCTCCAGGAGTCAAGACTATGCTCCTAGCCTGTCAGTGCGCACCCCATATGGTGGCCAGGCTCCAAAAGTGTATGATGATACCCAGTATCATCCCCAAACAAAGATGTTCCCCAAAGTCATCCTTTCTTAAAACTCTTCCTTTGATATGTAAAAGCCCACTGAAATGTACTTTTGTCTCTCTTGACCTGAAGCCTCCTGGTATTGGGAATTAATTTTAATAAAGAAAGAGTGTTCTAGCTTTTTGGGCTCAACGCAGAGAGTTCAAGGTAAAAGGCCATGGACTCCATGATCATCCTTTCCTGGCTTGCTTGGTTTATTATTTCTTTCCTGCTACTCTGTTCTTCAGTCCAGGTTGGGTGGGGTTTAGAAATACAGTGCCTCGAGTGATCTTAAAACACATATTTAATTTTGCACAAGAGTGGTCTACTTCCATGAAGGGATTCTCAATCCAGAGTTTTCTTTTTCCGTGAATGCTCATGTTCAGAGTACTCATGATTAAAGTTGTGAGCTAATGCCCTTAAATGATGTTTTTCATATTGATTATGACTTTCTGCATAAGTGCAATCAGAAATTTTTTGCAAGAGTGAAAACATTTCAATACCTCCTTCTCAGACACAGCTATCCCAGAATCAGATTTTTTTGAACACATTCATCTTATGTCTCACTGTAAAAACTACTTGTGAAACTCCCCTTTAGAAAAATATTAAATTCATAGAGAAAATGAACAATGTCTGCTAAATACACAAGCATTGCTACCCATTGCTTGTCTAATTGAGGCTGTACAAAGTCAGAATTCTGCTCTCACAAGAACTGCACTACTTCTTCCCTCTTGCCAACAAGGCAAGAGAGCACCCTTCCCCTTAACAGCCACTTCACTTCCTCATGCAGAAGATGCTAGTAGTGGGCATCCATACTCTCACCCAGGTTGGTGAATAGCCTGGATTTGATCATAATTATGAATTTCACAAATTATATTTACTGTGTCATCTGTCACAAAGTTAAGTTCAGCAGGGAGTTTTTTTTTTTAATTCAGTCTATCATATAATGAGTGGATACAATATAAGGATGTGCAACTTCCGTTTCTTGTGACTACACAAAAACACTGAGCCATGCACAGTGCATCATCTGTACATATATCAACACATCAGATTATTATTCTGAATGAAATGAGTCAGAAGGAGAGGTGTAGACACATAATAATCGTTTGAGGCATATAATAGTAATAAATGGCACTATGGTAATAATATCTAGAGAAAATAGGGATGAGGGACAGGAGGACTAGGCCATGATAGGAAGCCTGCCACAAAAAGTGGTGAGTTCACAATGGCAAGAACTTTAGCTTCAAACATAAACAAATGGGATTACATCAAACTAAAAAGCTTCTGCATGGCAAAAGAAACCCTACTTAACACAAGAAGACAGTTGACTGACTGGGAAAAAATCTTTTCACTCAACATATCAGATAAAGGGCTGATATCCAGAATATACAAAACACTCAGAAAGCTGAGCCCCCCAAAAACAAATAAAGCCATAAATAAATGGGAAGATGAAATGAATAGACACTTCTCGGAGGAAGACCAAAAGATGGCCAACAAACACATGAAAAGATGCTCACATTCATTCATCATAAGAGAAATCCAAATCAAAACAACAATGAGGTACCACCTTACATCATTGAGAATGACTCACTTCAAAAATAATGGGAACAACCTCTGTTGGCGGGGATGCAGTATGAAAGGCACTCTCATTCACTGCTGGTGGAAATGCCCCCTAGTCCAACACCTATGGAGAACAGTCTGGAGAGTGCTCAAGGAACTCAGAATTGAGCTGCCATTTGAGCCAGCAATTGCTCTCCTAGGTATCTACCCCCAAGTTGAAAGCACATTCATCCCAAAGTATGTGTGCACCCCACTATTTATCGCAGCACTAAGTATAATAGCCAAGTCCTGGAACCAACCTCGATGTCCAACATCAGATGAGTGGATCATTAAGATGTGGTATCTATACACAATGGAATACTACATGGCAGTCAGAAATGATACAGTCATGGACTTTGCGGCAACATGGATGGACCTAGAACATATTATGTTAAACGAAGTAAGTCAGAAGACGAAGGATAAACACAGAATGATAGCACTATTCTGAAACACCTAGAACATACACCTTATATATAAAAAATACTCAACAATCAAATAACAGGATTTATCAGGGTAGAAACTCCAAACACTGTAACAGCCAACATACACCGGGGAGCAGTGCCCAAAACAAATGAAAGAAGAACAACACAAACTCTAGACTACACATTGTACCACAAAGAAACCAGCAGCAGTAGAAACTGCAGCATAGAGAGAACAGGTATGTAACCAGCCTTCTACTACAAAGGCTCATAATAATCCCTTAGGGATCTTATACAGGATTACAGGTAAAGAATACCATGGGAAATCACTGACCTCAAGAAAAGTATCCCATAACAATATGTTCTAATGCCTTAATCTTACTATATTTAAAATAGCCTCTCAGCTTTTCTGTCCACAGGTGTCCTTGGATACAAAGTGTGGACAAACTAAGATGGCATCTCGGGGCCTAGTCACACGAGATACCACACCCAACACGCACTACGAGAATGTTCCAAGAAAACTCTTTAATATACACTTTGTCTCTAGGTTATACCTCCTTTTAGGTTTGAAACACATGACCAGCCAGAATATCGAAGCAGCAACTGTGACCTACAGACTCATTCTATAGGCCCTACTTATTGAACACATTCAAGCAAACTAGCATTCCCTTGCCCTTTCCTCCTTTCTTCTCACTGCCTTTTTTTCCTTCTTTCTTCTTCTCTTTTTCTTTTTAATGTATCTTCTCTTTTCGTCTTTCCTGCCCCTTCCATATACTTTCTCCTTTCCCCCCTTTGGAAATCCAGCTATCCCTTAACTCCTCAATCCCATCCAGATTTCCCACTTTATTAAAACCCTTCATCCTCAGTTCTCAATCTATTAGGCATCAAGACTGACCTCCTACCCCAACGAACCAGTGCCCAACACCCAACCGAAGGGCCACCCAGTTAAACCCACACCTCGTCCCTGGCAAGAAAAGGCAACCAACTCCCCTCTGACTCAAGCTGCGCAGCCCTCATTACCAACTCTACCTAATATGGACTGTTACTTGAAACCAGACTTATCTCTAAAAGTACCCCCAAAGCAAGAACTCTTCCCAAGACTTCCCTGCTGCAAAACTTTTGCCAATCTCAAGAAATTCAAGCTGTGTGATGAAAAGGCGCCCGGGAACCCACACACCACAAGGAAATCTCATTGCACTACCTCTCTACCTGCTTTTCCCCAAATGTAAGATAGTCTATAGAATCATTTTGTCCGTTTAATTACTTTGTTATTTCATTTTTTAAAATCCTTATTCCTCATGTGTATGTATATCATATATATAGGAGCACATATATTTTTACTTCTATTTTTATCTTTCTTGGGTGTGGGACCTGTTTCTGTTTTCTTTTTTTTCCACCGCCAAATGCACTGGCAATATAACATAGCACCACTTCCCCCTGCAAAGACACACTAAATAAAGGGGGAAACCTTACGTATTAAAAGGAGCTCTTATCTACTAGGGATAAGAACTCATACTTGTTTACAATACAGGGACATCTCCCACCTTGAAAATATGTCACATGGACTCAACTTGGACCCCAGTTGATCAGACACCATCTGTCCAGCCCTGAACCCTGGATCCCAGACATAGAAACGACACAGTTCTTCACGACAGCTACAGGAAACAAATCCCATCCCGGACATCCTTAATGCTGCTCAGACACCAACAAGTGCCAGCTCTAATACAATATCCTGACGAGGAAAATGAGAACAACTTGACCTAAGAGCAGGTTATCCTACCCCTCTAGCTGGCAATAAGACTTTTCACCCCTTGATCCGTCCAAAAGCAAAGATGGCGTTTTACAGATGACTGGCTGATAGAACCACAACTGGACTGTATGTATCCTGTGACCAATAAAAAAGCCCTAGTCTAGGGTTCGAGCTAAGACCTGCACAACAACCATGATCTCCAGTTCCAAATGTCTGTCTGAGACAATTGCAATGGAGTGTGTCTTCTGGAACCATAATGAAAGACGCTAGCCTGGGCTCCACCCTAGGATCAGCGCAAAGACCAAGACCACCAACCACAGAAGACAGATTAAAATGACACGGAGGGAGGGACCCTGGAGATAGCATGGAGGTAAGGCATTTACCTTTCATGCAAAAGGTCATTGGTTCGA
>PVKC010005459.1:7646-23954 GCA_004027635.1 Crocidura indochinensis | reverse complement strand
AAAACTCTGAGCAGCAGACTTAGAGAAGAGCTTAGGCTATACCCTGCAATACTCAGGGGCTCTTCCTAGCCCTGTGCTCAGAGTAGTATCCAGTGATGTTCAGCGACCTTATGGGCATTGTGAATGATACTGGGGTTGGCTGCATGCAGGGTGAAAACACCTTAGTCCCTGCATGCCCAGTCCTAGCAACTTTGAGCAGATATGGGACATTGGCTTGTGGAATTCTGAGCATCTTCCCTTTAGGAGTGCCGACTTTTCATCATCACTCTGGGGAAGGTTCTGTCAGCACTCTGGGAAAGGTTCTGTCAGCATCACCTTTGGGAAATAAGGCTTCAATACTTCTGCCTTTACTTTGGTCCCTACACCAAAGATATATGATCCTGTCAGAATCTGATTTACAAACCAGGCCAAATCCGAAGGTCTTATCGCAATGCTGCTGTGCTAGATAGCCACAAAGCTCCATGTTCTGCCTACTTTGACCCAAAATAGGTTGTATTCTTCCCTCTCCTCTTTTTAAACTTTCTTCTCCCTGGTTCTGTAGTATTCATATGCTGACAGCTTTCCCCTCTCTAAGTCCTCAACCCCACCTTGCCCGGAGTCTCCCTTGTTCCTCTATCACCATTGGAATTCTGCTCATTTTCTGAAACATTATTGTTGTCAACACTTCTTCACTCTCCTTTCAAGCAGCTTCCACACTCTACCTAAGCTGTTCTAGTCATATGGAGACTGTACCATTACACCCTTTCCCAAGGAAAAGAATTTGTCTCCACCAAGAGACTTTTATAAAAAAAAGCCCATCCATCAAATATGAAAACCAGCTATGACAGTTGTTAAATTAAGCATGTTCTCACTCTGAAACCAATGGTTCATAGACATGAGTGAGAGGAGTGAGAATGCTGAGTCCTTTGAAATTACTCAACTAATTAGGACCCTTGCATCTTTGCTATCTGATTTAAGTTTTGCTTTTCTGCTTATGCACTCCACAATATATTCAATCAATGTTTCTCTTGAGTAGAAAACAGCCAGGCAGGTTTCAGGGATCAGACAGACCCTCACATTGTTTTTTCACTGGGTACACACAGTTCACACTCATAGGTTGTGGTTTCTCCCCTGAATCTACAACTATTGAAAAACTATCAAAATTAATCTCCTTTTCTCTTGCTTCCCAGTTACTATTCTACTGACAATACGTCAGCCTTTCTCAGGCTTCTCCTTTTTTTATTTAATTTTTTAATTTTTTTTAAGTTTTTGGGTCGCACCTGATGATGCTCAGGAGTTATTCCTAGTGTTGCATTCAGAAATATTCAGAAATTCCTGGTGGTACTTGGGGGTAAACAATGTAAAATAAATCCACATATTGTGCAATCATCCCACACACTGCATCTCCAACCCCAGGCAGTTGGATCTGAAGTAGGTAGGGTAGCCACAAAGGATTAATAAACCAAGTTAGTCAGAAGAGAATAATGGAGTAAGTCTGCTTTTCACCTTGTGGTATCTCTGAGCACACCAAGTCAAAATGTGCTCTTTCTTATTAACACATTTCCAATTCACCAGGAGGGGGGAAGGTTGAGACAGATAGACAAAACTTCTGATCCAGGTGGGCTTTTACATATCAAAAGAGAGATTTAATGGAAAAAGGAAGATGGGGAACACCTTTATTTTAAGATAATAGCTGGGTGGCATCTTACAATTCCACCCATTCTGTTAAAAACAAAACAAAAACAAATTAGAAAATCTACAAAAGTTTGATTCTACCCTTCTCTGCCAGAGACCTGAACACCAGACCAGAACTTATAAAAATGATAGTTATTTTGGGGCCTGTAGAGATAGCACAGCGGTGTTTGCCTTGCAAGCAGCCGACCCAGGACCAACGGTAGTTGGTTCAAATCCCCGTGTCCCATATGGTCCCCCGTGCCTGCCAGGAGCTATTTCTGAGCAGACAGCCAGGAGTAACCCCTGAGCACCACCGGGTATGGCCCAAAAACAAAACAAAACAAAAAAAGTGGTAATTATTTTGGATAGGCATAGTATAAGTTGGCTGTAAAGTGTCAAAGATCAGATATTCTCAAAACAATCAAATCTTTGCCTTATACATATAACAATTTTTCATAGATTTCTCTTAACATAAACATTAAAACATTTTTGCAGATATACTTAATTTGAAAATTCTTAAACATTCTTATACTGAGCACTATAATATGAGTGTAGAGCATTTGAGTTCCTTTTCCATAAGCTTCTCTAAACAAAATTATAAGAACATTTCAGCAGATATACATAAAGTTTGAAAATTAGTTTGCAAAAACATTCTTATAGTGAGCTCTATAATAAGAGTTATAATAAGTCTATAGACCCAAGTTCCTTTTCCATCAACTTTTGTGGACAAAGACATTAGAAAATTTTAGCAGACATAATTTTGAAAATAAGATGCTAAATAATATACACAATCAAACACCACAGCAATCGGGAAACATTCACCAGGATAGCTGAGAACTATTAAAAATCTAGCAACATTATGCATTTTCCCAGAACTGTGTAAATTAATATTAAATCACTAAACTTGGATACAAAATTTTCTGTTTAAAAAAAAAAAAAAAAGGAGCCAGCGAGGTGGCACTAGAGGTAAGGTGTCTGGCTTGCAAACACTAGCCAAGGAAAGACCACGTTCAATCCCCCGGTTTCCCATATGGTCCCCTCCAAGCCAGTGGCAATTTCTGAGAGCTTAGCCAGGAGTAACCCCTGAGCATCAAACGGGTGTGGCCCAAAAAACCAAAAAAAAAATTATGTTTGCAGTGGGGCATAGAACAAAATAGTACTGGGGCTGGAGTGGTGGCGCAAGCAGTAAGGCGTTTGCCTTGAACACACTAACCTAGGACAGACAGTTTGATCCCCTGGCATCCCATATGGTTCCCAAGCCAGGAGCAATTTCTGAGAGCATAGCCAGGAGTAACCCCTGAGCCCAGGTATGGCCCAAAAACCAAAAAAAAAAAAAAAGATCCATACAGATATAACACACAGTTTAATCAGCAATATAGTGACCGATGCAAATAAGATTGAGAGATTAACCTAGAGTAAAGTTGCAGGAGGTTCTGAAAGCAGCTTCTCCTCAGTCGGCTTCAGCTTGGCTTGGGTCCTCCATCTTCTTTTTATGTAGCAAGTTGCTGAAGTCTTCTAGGATGGAAAGGCCTTTGGTAACTAGCCAGAATCTGGGTGCAAGAACCACTCATCTCCTTATTGTTGGGCCCCTCAAATGTAGCTTTATCTTTGACTTCTATCTCATCAGTGACCTCAATGATCTGCTAAAGATGGCAGGGGGAAAGATCATTGCACAAAGCACCTTTGGTAGAAGAAAGGTGTGGGGCTTGGCCTCTGGGATACTGCTCAAAGTCTTCAGCTCTCTCTTCTTCACTGCCTGCTTTTGCCTGAGAGGGCCTCTGCCATGTTCAGAACTGGATCCATGTGTACTGATGTTCTGGTGATGGGCATTGCACATGCAGTCCATCTAAAGGAGGCCAAGATGGTAATTATTCACCAGAGGGTCAAGGGTCAAATAACTCATCATTGTTTGGGTCTTCTTCAGTCCCAGATCCTTGTTTGGGCATCAGTTGTAAAATAAATCCCCATGTTGTAAAATCACCCACACACACTGTATCTCTAATCCCAGGAAGATGGGTCTGAAGTTGTTTGGGTAGTCACAAAGGATTAATAAACCAAGCCAGTCAGGAGAGAGTCATGGAGTCAGTCTGCCTTTCATCTAGTGATATCTCTCTGAGCACACCAAACCAACAACTGCTCTTTTTTTGTTTTGTTTTGTTTTGGGGTCACACCCAGTGATGCTCAGGGGTTACTCCTGGGTAGGTGCTCAGAAATTGCTCTTGGCTTGGGGACCATATGGGATGCTGGGGGATTAAACCACGGTCCGTCCTAGGTTAGTATGTGCAAGGCAAATGCCCTACTGATTGTGCCACTGCTCTGGCCCAAACTGATCTTTCTTTATTAACACATTCTCAATTCACCAGGAGGGGGAAGGTTGAGAGACAGAGACAGAGACAGAGAAAGACAGAGAGAGAAAGAGAAGAAAAATATCTATTCAGGTGGGCTTTTACATATTAAATTAGAGGTTTAATGGAAAGAGAAAGATGGGGAAATACCTTTGTTTTAGGTTAAATGCTTAGCTGGGTGTCATCTTACACATATGGAACGTTGGGGATCAAACCCAGGTCAGCTGCAAGCTGCATGTAAGGCAAATGCATGTAAGGCAAATTTTCCTTTTCATCTAACCCCTCCCTCTTCCTAACTCTCTGACTTCCTCATTTGACTCAGGATTTGGGATCAAGGCTTGGATCGAAGTCAATAAAATGATAAGATTTAATGATCCCATAAGCCTAATGCTGAGAAATAGTTCAGGGTCATGACAGGTGTATCTTCCCATCAATCATTCATGAGCCCTATGCCCATCAGAACTTCTTTGGCAAGTTTCTTGACAACTTTGAAGCCCCTTTGCATGAAGCCCCCTTTTTGCACCACTACTAGCACTGAACCCCATTTTTCATCTTCTTCCTACTTGATCACTCAGAATAGCCTGACAGCACTTTTTTCCCTTGACTTCTCTATAACAATTCTGTCCCTCCTAATGAATTACAGTATCAAAATCTTTTGAGGAGACTCCTTGGCAATGTTCAAGGAACACAAACATTCCCAGGCCCAGCAGTGCTACACTTGGTCGTGCTGGATATGGTGGGTTATGGTGCCTGAAACTAAACTCATGCCTGACTCCTGATCTCTATGATATCTTCCCAGCCCTTTGATTCCCTCCACTACAACACTCATGCTAAAGTCTTGGATTCTACCTTTCATTTGCTTATGCACATTCTCTTGAAAGACCTCACACATCTGTCCCTTTGTCAGTGATTCCCAAATCAGTCTCCAGCTTGTAACTTGACTCCACATTTTCTCATTAGTTTGGCTGACCTCTAATTCAGCTGACCCAAACCAGACCCATTTTGTGCACTCATATTCAGCACTCTTCCTGGCTCCCCCTCCTTCTGTTCACTGGCTGTAGCTCTGCAGTCATCCTAGAATTCTCTTAGTCCTTTGCTTTCCACAGCCAAACAATCATGGAAATCAGATGAACTCTGCCCTGTTGGATTATATGGAGACTGCCTCCCGTACCCCAGAAATTAAGAGTAGAAGGAGTAAGCATTTTGGCTGAACAGTCTGGGTCCTAATTCTGCTTTTGTCACTTACTTACTGACTTTGACCAACTCTCTTCGTTCACCCAAGGTTTCATCTTCTCATCTGCTAAGTAGGAGGAATAACCTTCTATTGCTTCTAAAGGTTAGAAGCAATGATGTAAACATCTAGCAAGTTGGCTAATCTTCCATAGTAACAATAATGGTAAAATTCATCATAATGATAGCGATGCCAATTTCTGGGTGAAATATTACTGTGGTAATTTAGCAACTGTTCTTCTTCCTCTGAGACCGTTGTCTCAGCCTCCTCCCACAGCCTTCATTTTTCTGAAATCTATTTTGCAAAGAAAGGCGAACTGGGAGGTTTTTCTAAAAAAGAAATCTCTTCATGTCATTTACCTTCTGAAAACCCTTTTCTGCTCATTGTCTTTACTGTCTGACCCATGTGCTGGCACTTGCTGCCGCTTTCCTATCATGTATTCTTTGGGCTTCCAACCCTCCTACTTTCACTCCCTCTGTCAAACTCTCTGTCCTCTGTCTCATGTCTAGTAACTCTCATTGCATGGCCCTTCTACTTGCTCCTGAGATGATTATGAGGGACTGGCTCTTCTACTAATTGAAAGGGCTGGCTTTTCCAGTGATTGTGTGGGGTTGGTCCTATTCTAACTTGCAGGAGTGAGTTTACAGGTTGGTTCTTCACAGGGGCCTTGCCTCCTACACAGGGTGTGGCACAGGAAAGGACACCCAACCTCTCTTCCAGCACCTTCAAGGTCTCATCAAAAATTAGCAGCAGCAAACTCCTCTCCTTTCCTCTCCTCTCCTCTGCTTTCCTCTCGTCTCCTCTCGTCTCCTCTCGTCTCCTCTCGTCTCCTCTCGTCTCCTCTCCTCTCCTCTCCTCTCCTCATTCTTCTGTCCTCTCCCCTCCCTTCTCTTCCCTTCTCCTCTCTCTTCTCCTCCCCTCTCCTCTCTTGTCCTTTCTTCTCCTCCCCTCCCTTCTCTCTCTCCTCTTCCTCTCCTCCTCTTCTCTCTCTCTCTCTCTCTCTCTCTCTCTCTCTCTTTCTCTCTCTCCCCCTAGACCACCATTCAAAAATGAGGAAAAAAAGAAAATTAGCATCAGGTTATGGTAAACAATATGGAGATTCCTCAAAAAAAAAACTGGAAATTGAGCTCCCAGATGATCCAGCTATACCACTCCTAGGTATCTGCCACAAGAATACAAAAACACAATACAAAAATGCCCTCCTCATACCTATATTCATTGCAATACTATTTACAATAGCCAGAGTTTAGAAACAACCAAGATGCCCTTCAACAGATAAATGGCTAAAGAAATTATGGTGCATATACACAATGAAATAATATGCATTATTTTTCAGCCATAAGGAGAGATTATGCCATGAAATTTTCGTATACATGGATGTATATGGAAATTATTATACTGAGTGAAATAAGTCAGAGAGAGAGATAGACACAGAATAGTCTCACTCATCTATGGGTTTCAAGAAAAATAAAGGACAATATTGTAATAATGCCCAGAGACAATAGAAATGAGGGCTGGAAGGACCAGCTTGTGATGTGAAGCTCACCACAAAGAAGGGTGAATGCAGTAGAGAGATGACTACACTAACAACTATCATGACAATGTTAATGAATGAGAGAAGTAGAATGCCTGTCTCAAATACAGGCAGGGAGTGGGGAAGGTGGGAGATGGGGGGCAATGGTGGTGGTGGGAATGTTGCACTGGTGAAGGAGGTATTCTTTTTATGACTGAAACCCAACTACAATCATGTTTGTAATCATGGTGCTTAAATAAAGATACTTAAAAGATAAAAAAGAAAATTAGCAGCAAGCAGGGCCAAGCCTTTCAGTGAACTCCTTCACCTTCCTACCTGGGACTCTTCCTTTGCCTCTGGCCTTTTGTTTGGGCTTGGAGTAGGGAAACTCCCCACAGAAGTGCGTAGGTAACATTAGGACTTCATGTCCCCTTCTCAGCATCCCTCCCCTTGCCAACCTGCTCTAGTTAAGCTGGAAAATAGATACAATCATCAGCTGCCTACATCCTGTAGCTCCCCATCCGACATGAACTGGAGATAAAAAATGAACGACAGGAAATCCAATTTTCCTTGGTGCAGAGGCTGTGGGGGGGGGGGCATGCAGCTCCCGCACTGTAGCGCTGAGAAGCACATCTCATATTTATTGGCTCATAACTGAAAGCAGCCTGGAGCTGTCCCAGGACTGGCCCCCGGCAAGACAGATGGGGCACAAAGAGGGCTGAAGGAGGACACAGGCTGTCTTATGGCACAGTCATGCTGCTACGAGGGACATGAGAGCAGAGGGGCCTGTGGCATGATCAGAAAGCTGACCCAGGTTCAAGATCCTGCTTCTGTTCCCACTTGTGGTGATCTAGTCAGACCTTCCTTCTCTGTTCTTGATTTAATACTCTGGGTTTCATTTCCAGGAGAGTTCTGTAACTGGAGGAAGTGCTATGTGGCTTTAAGTGAGTCCCCTTTCCTTTCTGGGTTTTGTGCTTTCTCCTTATGGAGAGGAGACAGTGTCTCTGAGTTTTGAAGACAGATGAGATGGGTTGATCTATAAGCAATGAGGTTTACAATGACCTTGGAAGTTTCTCGTTGGGGAAGGTAAAGAAATGAGAAATGCTGCCAACACTCTGGATTCTTATGGCCCAGTCCTGGCTCAGCATTCAAGGCTCTGTCTGGTCCTACCTGCTCCACTGGTGGAGAGAATGTTGAGAGTGGAAAGACAGGTGCCAGAACTCTGGTGTCTTCTCTTACTGTGTGACCTTGGGTAAGACATTAACCTTCTGTGGGTCTCAGTTTTCCCATGCCTAAGATTTATGTATGTGACATATGAGCAATGAAGTAATTTTAAACCTCCACCCAGAGCCCGTCATTGGCTATGTCTTGTCATCTAATGTCACCTTCTAGTGTCCCCCAATTCTACCTGAGTTCCAACTCCACCCCAACACCCTTCAGAAGCTTTCTTCCTCTCTACTCCAAGCTTAGAGACCCTTTCAGGGAACCTCATCTCACAGTGACCTTTTCTTCATGTGCCTCCCCTCCCTCTGCTCCTTCCCTTCATCCTTCCCCTCCTTTTATTCAGCTCCTCACCTAACTCATCCCCTCCCCATCTTCATGACCTTTCTCTTTCCTCTCCCCTGCTCAATCCTCTCCTTTTCCTCATCTCCCAACCGCTGCCTCAATCTAGAGTGATCAGCTCCTGTCTTGTCCAATTGCTTGTCTGTATTACTGTAGTGTGGGCTTCACAACCTCTTCAGGGTCTTTGACAACCTATTCTCCCTGGCTCTCATCCTGCACACACAGAGCTAGGACTTCTCCTGGGGCCGGAGTTTTGGCCAGAGGAGGCTTTAGCCCTTGTAGGCCACTGTTCTCCTTAGAGATGGTGAGGTTGGGAGGCTGTTGGAGAACCAGGAGTGGATGAGGTGCAGTGTCAGAGGACTCAGACCCATCCTCTGTCTTCCTGGCACAACTAGTTCTAGGCATGGGTCTGGGGAGCCCTCAGCCACCCCAGGCTATTCTTTGTGAATTGAAAAGATGAGAGAGGGAAATCAGAGTCAGATTCAGTATTTGTGAGACTGCCAGAGCTATAAGACCCTTACAACCTGTCCAACTTCCTGCACACCCCAGTGACAGGGAACTCCTTTTCCTCCTAGAAAAGAACAATCTATTCTTGGGCACCTCAGCTCCAGACCAAAGACCATTCTGCTTCAGCTAAAACTGGAGGATGTCTCAGGAGAAATTGGGGTTCCCTGAAACATTGAGTTCAGTGTCTTCTTGGGAGAGAGACTGACTCTCTAAAGCTTAGTCATCCCAGGATGTGGTTTCTGAACCTTCAAAGGACTCAGGGGCCTCCTCAGAGCTCTTATCTGGCAGAGGAGTTTAGTGACCAATCCTTAGGGACTGTGATAGGGAGACTGAGTTATAGAGACAGAGACTGAAACAGAGATGTGAACACATCCAGTCTCTCTGTATGCTTTTTCTCACTCATTTCCCAAGTAAGACTTTTTAGTAATTCATGTGGGAATTTTTTTTATTAAGTTAAATATGTAAATTAGTAGTTTGCATCCAGGCTAGGGGACCTTGAGTGCCAGGACAGAGTGAGCCTTTCTTCCATTGCAGATGAACTTAAAATGTAATTAAAAAGGTTTTTTTTTTTTGGGGGGGGTCTCACCCAGTAATGTCAGGGAGTTACTCTTGGCTTTGCTCTCAGGACTTATGCCTGACAATGCTCAGGGGACCATATGGTATGCCAGGAAATGAGCCTGGGTCGTCCACATGCAAGGCAAATGCTGTATTATTACTCTGGCCCCAATAATGCAAATATAGTCTGGTCACTTGGATTCTAAAATGATCATGATGAAGGGGCCAGATAGTACAGTAGTGTGGCCCCATCCCCCCATTCTTCTTGTGTAACTTGATCTTACCTACAAGACCATCCCATTCCTGGGAGGGATCTTGTTACAGGTCTTTTTCTTTTTCTTTTTTTTCTTTTTTTTTTTGGTTTTTGGGCCACACCCGGTGAATGCTCAGGGGTTACTCCTGGCTATGTGCTCAGGAGTCGCTCCTGGCTTGGGGGACCATATGGGAAACCGGGGGATCGAACCGCAGTTTGTCCTAGGCTAGCACAGGCAAGGCAGGCACCTTACCTCCAGCGCCACCGCCCAGCACCATTACTACAGGTCTTGCTACGAGTAACTCTACCTGCTAGACCCTCTCATTCCTGGGAGAGGTCTTGGGGAGATTATAAATGGTTTTGCCTAATGGGGAATTTTAAATGGGGATTTACCTGGATAGAGATCAGAGGAGAAAAGATGGCTGAAAGGAGTTAAGAGGCAGGGCAAGCTAAGGATGGCATGTGCTTAAATAGGTTTATGATATAGGCCACAGATGTTGGCCAGGGATGAATAAAGCTGATATCTCCAGAAGCCTGCCTGTGAGTGAGTTCTATACTCACCACTCTCCTGGACCCAGATACCCACCAGCTGAAGGGGGTTGCAGAGCCATGTGACCTGGGATGGCAGAGAAAGGTCCCTCCATCCATCCATCAACATCCAAGCCCACAGTAGGTAGGGTGCTTGCTTGCACATGGATGACCCAAATTCAATTCATATATATATACACACACCCTGAGGCTACTAGGACTAATTCCTGAACATAGAGCCAGGCTCTAAACACAACCAGGTGTAGCCCAAAACAAATAAATAAACAAGATCTCTGATGTGCAATAAGCAAGACAGATAGAAATGGAGCCCCAGTAAACAGGAAACCCATATTCCATAAGTAGGTCTTAGAGGGTTAAGGTGGAGCAGAAGCCATGGAGCTAGCTAGAAAGAAGGTTATGAGGCCTTCTCCTTTGTTAAAATTTCACATGCCAGGAAATAAAAAATGATTTGTGATGATTTCAACTCCTGTAGAATCAGAACAATTGACTTCTCTATCTTTCCCTACATGATCCACAATAGCACTTCCTGTCACAGATCCCTACCCACATAGAGAATGATGGATGTGACTGTCTTTCTTATAATCTTATACAGTTACATAGACTTAGAATAGAGAAGAGTCTCCATTCTGTACTAGTATTAAAGTCATCAGTCTAATCTCTAAACCATTAAGTTTCATGATATTGCAGGGAATCTGGACTCAGGGGAGCAGTTCAGCTGACTTCCATCTCTGGTGAAGGCTTATCTCTTTCAAGTTCAGCCACTCATTCAGAGCCCTCAACTTGGTATCTCTGACACTTGGCTTTTCCCTTGCTGCTACTTTTCTTATGATCCTCTTGGAGGGAAAGAAGATAGAGTGATATCACTGAAGCAGCTCTGGGTAGAGACCGAGAGAAGGTTGTAGAGAGGTAGAACTGGTCAGTGGACACATTCTATCTAGGGCTGGGCATTCAGGAATGAATATTCCAATGGCAGTGAGGATGAATTTGCCCTAATTTGTTGTTTCCAGACTCCTGACAACAGGCCTTCAGGAATATGAGTCCTGGCCCCCAGCCAGAGGAAGAACTAGAAGATTCTCCTCAGATCCCTGTCCCCCTTCTAGGGACATTAGCTCAGAACTGAAGTCTCTGCTCTGGACAGTTCAACTTGATGCTGGTTCAATGGCCATATTAACTAACCCCATGAGGGATCTTTTTCATATGTGAGGCTGGTTGCTACTTTATAGGAGGAAAATGGTTAGTCTCATAGCTGACACAGGCTGCTTGAGTTACAAAATCACATATTACTTGCATGATCTGTCACTCAAACCCCCACAAACTCTCTGGTTTGTAATCTAGCATCACAGCTATAGCTTAGTCAGCCTTAGGCAACCCATAGGCCATTGCAATGAGAATTTCACATTTCATCTTTCCACTCACAGTCTATTTTTTCATATAGTCTGAATA
The DNA here is from genome assembly GCA_004027635.1 of Crocidura indochinensis. NCBI lineage: Eukaryota > Metazoa > Chordata > Mammalia > Eulipotyphla > Soricidae > Crocidura > Crocidura indochinensis. Next base: position 12,342 of record PVKC010005459.1, on the reverse strand, counting down.
TGATATCTAAAATACTTCCCCCCACTTCATTTGGATTGGGCAATTGTGAGCCGCCATTAGATATGTCCATAGCAAGTCTACAGATGAACAGATTCTACACCATCTCACACAGGGCCTAGGAATAGCGAAGACTCTGAAATTCAGGAATTGTTCCATGTCCAGAACTTTCAGGTAGTCACAAATGACCTGACCATAGAAAAAGATTCCAATGTATTTTTGTAGCAAAGATGTTACAAACCTTTAGGTCTTGTTTATTGATTTCATTTGAACATAGAACCCACTTAGAAATAGTGAGAAATTGAACACTTCACTTTGAAGCAAGATTGTTACCAGTTCAGAACCAGTAGTGAAGTCTCCTCTGCCTGACTTTGCATCTGCTTACTTTTCCAGCCTGGATTTGTCCAGTTAGTGTGGTGCCCCAAAATACTACGAGGAGCTCCTCTCTGTTAGTAGCCATCAACTCTGGAAAAGATGAGGTGGCCAGTCTGGTTTCTAGATGGCTAATACTCTAAAGAGGAGTGTGTGGAGCCATGACAGATGTATGGACATGTGTGATACATTGGTTCTTGTGAGGGCTATACCTGTATGGGGTCACCTAAACAAGAGCTGGGTGGAAGCATCAGAATAGGCATACCCTTGAGGAAACCCAGCAGAGATACACATGCTTGTCATGTGGCTCAGTCAGGCTGCCAGAACCTCCTTTCCAAGCCCCAGTGTGCTGGGGTGATGCAGGCTCTCCTGGGGTCTCGTTAGGACAATCCTTGCATGTGTGTGCCACCTCTTCCCAAGGCCTCTTTTTCCTTGGAGAGTCTGTTAAGCTCTTGTCTCATCTGGAACAAGTAACTGGGGAGTTGTGGAGGGGAAGTGCAAGGAAAATGTGGGGACCTGGATTCCTAGGGATTAATTAGGGCCTGACTAGGAGATCTGCTTCCACTCTGGAGGCCAATTAAGAGAGCTGGAAGTTTGGGAGTTAGGAAGGGAATAAAAAGGTGTATGACTGCTCTTGAGACAGGTTCTATCAACCTCTGCCAGCCTTGATTCTTCTGTGGGTTGGGACACCTCAGAGGGGCTTGTCCTTGTACAGGAAAAATCCAAGTGTGAAGATCATCACAGAACTCTTTATTCCTCTGAGAAAAGGCAGTGTTGTCAGGTTTAAGTGCCCCCACCTTGAAGTATTCTCTATTGAACTTTAAGGGGACTATGCTTCCATTCACAACCTTGTGTCTTTTTTTAATTGAATAACCATGACATTATTATTGAATTATTGAATAGCCATGAAACAATTACAGAGTTGTTGAGGGTTGAATTTCATTCATACAATGTTCCAACATCAATCCCTTCATTGGTGTACACTTTCTGCTATTAATGTCCTCAGTTTCCCTCCCACCCTACTGTCTGCAGCTTGCCTCTATGGCAGGCTCTTTTCTTTTTTATTCTCTCTCTCTCCTCCTTCCTTTTTCCTTTTGACACTGTAGTTTGCAATACTGTAACTTAAATGGTATCACACATATCACTTTACCTTCTTTGAGCACCCAGTTCTTGTCCAGAGTGATCATTTTAATTATCATTGTCATAACTTCACTGTCCTAACTATCTCCTATGTTCATTGTAGCACTATTCACATAGCCAAGTGTCTGAGAATAATGAGAGGATAAAGAAACCATTGTATATCCATACAATGGAATACTATGTAGCTGTTGGGAAAATGATGTAATGAAATTTGATTATACCTGGATAGAAATGAAAATTATGCTGAGTGAATTGATTGAGATGGAGAGGTACAGATATATAATGTTACCACTCATATTCTGGATATTTAAAAAATACATAGCACGAGATCTCATGTGTCCTTTTTGTTGTTCTTATCTTCACTAGTTTTGGCTTGGGGACAACACCCAGCAGTGCCCAGGGATTACTGTTAGCTCTGCACTCAGGGATTACTCTGGAAGTGGTCCAGGGACTATAAGGGATTCCAGAGATTGAACCATATGCATGGTAAATGCTCTACTCACTATGCTATTGCTTCTGTTCCAGATCTCATGTCTTTTTAAGAAAAATTATTAAAACCATTGTGATTTACAAAGTCCTTCATAGTTGAGTTTCATACATACAATGAATCAGGGCCAATCCCACCATCAGTGTCCATCTCCCTCCACCAGTGTTCCCCAACTGCATCCCATACCACCCCAACCCCCCAACCCCCCCCACCCTCCGCAGCCTGCCAGTATAACAGGGCCATTTTAAGTTTAGATTGTTAAAGTTTGGGTATCTTGATTTTATTATTGTTGCCTTTGGCTTAACTATTTAGTTCTGTCCTTTTTTTAACACTACCAATATACCTGAGACTGCTTGGTCCCTGGTCTTCATCCTTTCATATTTGTGCTTCTCTTCCACTCAGTTTCTTTCCTTCTCATCAAGGGTGTTCGAAACAACTCCTATTTAGAACATCGCATTTCTTCATGCAGTTATTCTAAATACCGTATAGAAATGATATCGTTCTGTATTTATTCTCCTACTTCTGGTTTACTTCATTTAACATAGTATCTTTCAGTTCCATCCATGTAGCTGTAAATTGTATAATTGTATCATTCTTTACAGTTATGTAGTTCTCCATTGTATATATGTACACATATTTATGATCCACTCTTCTTTTGTTGGACATTTAGATTGATTACAAATCTTGACTGTTGTACTGATTGCTTCAATAAATAGTGGTGTGCATACATCCTTTTGGATTTATGTTTTTTCATCCTGGAGATAGATAACCAAAAAGAGGATTGCTGGGTCATATGAAAGCTCAATTTTGAGTTTACTGAGAAACTTCCATACTATTTTCCATAAGGATTGGACCAGGCAGCATTCCCACCAACAGTGCATGAGGATTCCTTTCTCACTACATCTTCACTAACAGAGATTGCTCTAAATATTTTTGTATGTGCCATCTTCATTGGTGTAAGATGATATCTCATTGTTATTTATTTTGATTTCCCTAATAAGTGATGATGAGAAATTTTTCATGTGCCTATTGGCCTTCTTCAGAGAAGTGTCTGTTTCCTCTCTCTATGGGGTTTTTAGGTTTTGTGGAGTTAACCTTTGTGAGTACTTTGTATATACTAGATATCAAACCTTTATCTGATGTGTTGGGTGAAAAAAATTTCTCCAATTCAGTTAGCTGTCTTCTAATTTTAGTTCATGTTTCTTTTGTCATACAGAAACTTTTTGGTTTGATGTAGTTCTATTTATTTAAGCTTGATGCTAAAGCTCTTGCCATTGGCATTCTATCATTGAAGACTTCTTTGAGGTCTAAGTTTTGGAGTGTTCTGCCTATGTTTTCCTCAATAAAATTTAGAATTTGGATATAATATCAATCCCTTTAATCTACTTTGATTTAACTTTTGTGTAAGGTGTGAGATAGTGACCAATCTTTAATCTCTTACATGTGGTTATTCAATTGTTCCAATACCATTTGTTGAAAAGACTGCCTTTATTCCATTTCAAATTCTTGGCTCCTTTGACAAAGATTGATTGATTGTACACTTGTCATTGGATAATCTATTTTGACCCATTGATTGAAAGTTTGTGTTTGTTCCAATGCCATGCTGTTTTGATCACTATGACTTTGTAGCAGAGCTTTAAATTAGGTAAGGAGATGCCTCCAGTTTCTTGTTTTTCAATATGGATTTGACTATTCTTGGTCTTTTATGGTTCCACACAAACTTTATGATTGGTTGTTCTAAGTTCTTGAAGAACATTGTCTTGCCAGAGGCCAGCCAAGTCAGACAGAACTAAGAAGGGCTTTAGGGTTTCTCACATAGGTAAAGCAAGAAGTGAGGAGTCAGCGAAGGTTGAGAATTGAGGGACCAAACACACTCAAGAGCTTTGGATCTGAGTTCATTTGGAATTTTGCTTTCATATTTAAGCAGAAAATTATCAATAGTTGAAACTTGTTGTATGTCAAGATAACATTGTTTTTAGCCACAAGGTTAAACATTATGTGTCGGCACAATCATTAGACAGCCATCTAGATATTCTATAAATTCTCTGTATTACTATCGTCAGGTTCTTTACCTTAAAAAGAAATAAAAATACTTATTATTTCCTCATTAATATCATTATTACTAGTAAACTATTAATCAACAAAATACAAGCCCATTGCCCATTAAAGCTAAACTAAAAAACTATTGAAAAAAGGGAGCAGATGCAAATCTTAAAAGACTAAATGTTCTCATTACTGACATATTACTAAGTAACCAGCCAAAATACCTAGTAAATTCTACCAGCTTGGGAAAGGCAGTAAGAAATATCACTATAAATTCTTCCAGCTTGGGAAAGGCTGTTTTGGATAAGTGGGTATGTTCCAGCAATTCTTGTTTAACTGGAAAGGGCAAAAGCACACAATTTTCCATTGACTCAGCATTGTTAAATTTCTTTATGCATTCATGTTTAATAAGTTAATTATTGCTATTTTTTCAAGCACTAACTTAGAGCACAATTGGTCTTTTTTCAGTAGTGTCTGACATCACAGAAGAGGCTAGGCCTACACCACATCAGTCCTGCTGGTAATCAGCTGTCATACCATGGGCCAGTGGATTGTGGCATTGTCTGAATTTGAATAGGAATCACATTGAGGGGCCTGGGAGATAGCATGGAGGTAAGGCGCTTGCCTTTCATGCAAAAGGTCATCGGTTCGAATCCC
>PVKC010005458.1:16796-33329 GCA_004027635.1 Crocidura indochinensis | reverse complement strand
CCTTCCTTCCTTCCTTCCTTCCTTCCTTCCTTCCTTCCTTCCTTCCTTCCTTCCTTCCTTTCTTCCTTCCTTCCTTCCTTCCTTCCTTGCTTTCTCTCTTGATTTTCTTTCTTTTGGTTTTGGGACCACACTTAGCAGAGTGTAATCTGGGCTTCTACTGGCTCTGAACTCAGGGATCACTCCTGATGTTACCAAGAATCAAACTAGGGTTGCTTATATGTAAGACCAGTGTTTTTTCCCCTGAACTATTTTCATGGCAGTGGCAATTATGGTTTTATATTTTAATTAGATTTACATCAAATTTTATTTCATTTACTTTAGAGTTGAAGTTTTATAGACATAAACAGTTTTGCGACCAGGACAAAGTGAAGGCTTTGGAAGGTCTTCTGAAACAGTCACATCCATTTTCTTGTTCAATCGCTTTAACTTCCAAGGTTAAAGCTGCATTTCTCACAGGCATGACTTTGAAGACTACAGCAGAACACACTGGGCTTGAGAAGTAGTAGGAACTGATGATGCTATTGATTTTTAGCCTGGCTGCTTTTTCTATTTGAAGTCCTACAATTCACCTTAAGTCTTAAAAAATCATCCCAAATAATCTTCCTGGAGCACAAAAATAATCAGTGTTTTTAATGAGCCAAAGTTACTAGCACCTCATATTTCAATTATATTACTAATAAGTCAATTAAATAATCAATAATAATAAAGTTATTTAAATACTTAAATATGTCAATAATAATTATAAATAAATTAACATTCTTGAACTCCAAATTGGTGAAATTGGAAGCTAAATAATTTCTTTCAATCTATATCACATGCCATCTCAAAAACACACTTTAATATTGTCATCGTCTCTTTTATGATTTAGCATCCAAATGCTTTCAAGGGATAAATGGTTAAAGTAGCATGAAAAGTTTTAAGTTACATTTGTAATTTTATGAGTAAGGCAAATGTTTAAAGTTCTTTCTTCATGAAACTCAAAGATAATTTTAAAAGAATTATAGACCTTTCTCTTCTGTTTATTTCAGTTGTATAGAGTCAATAAAGTATATATGTCACATGCAACCATATATTTATATTTTGTTATTTTATATCAGTTTACTATTTGGGTATATGATTAGTGTAAATTATATTTATAAATATAAGCATTTAATTGGTTGAAGACATAGTAGATTGGGTAAGGCATGTATAGTGCCTATGACTGACCTGGGATAGATCCCTGGCACAAGAATTCCTTGAGCACTACTAGTCCCGTGAACACTGCCAGGAGTAATCTATGAGCATACAACAATGAGAAAGTCTTGAGCATAGTTGTGAGTACACTTCAATACAAACAAACAAGATATAAAGAGATGTCTGATTCTTATTTTATCCTTTTTAACTTTATTTAGTTTTATGAGTATTTCCATGTCAATTCTAAGAAATAATGTGTTGTTTCTCCCCCACCTCCTGTAGAGTACATTAATATTAGAACTGGCTGAGTTTTTCTCATTTCTCAATATGTGATACTATGTTTACTTGCTGTTGAGCCCCCAAATGCTAAGTTGTTGCCAAAAAATGTCATATGATTAACCTTATGCATTTTTCCTGAACATGTTCAGTGGTGTTTATAGGTTATATTTCCAAAAGCATGATTATAGAATCAAAGGATTGTGTAATTATAATTTCAGGAGATGTTGCCAAGTTTTCCTAGGAAGAAGCTGTTTCAGTTTTACATCCTTGCTGAAGATTTTATATCTTTGCATTCTCTGAAGCATCTGATACTTGGACTCTGGACAGGTTTTGTGGTCACAGTTGGGTATTTACATATTTCTCATTAGACTAATGTCATGACATATGAGTTCCATTGCTGTAGGGCCATTTTTACTCTTTTTCTATAAACTAATGATACACTTTGTTCTTTTATTTTTTTGATCTCGTTCATATAGATTTCTAAAGAATCTCCCTATATAGATACTTAAGTAACAATATTTTCAATTTCTATTCTAGTTATTGGGACTGATTATGAAAATATTTCCTACTGCAATATTATAACATTCTTTATTAATAGTCTCTTGAATGAATATGCTTATAATTATTTACACTGTGGACTAAAAGTTACTTGGAATGAACTTTTGACAGGAATGTTGATCAGTTATTTAATTGAACCTGGGTCTTATTTTTCTTTCAGATCAAGAATGGATCATATCCTATTTAGTCTTTCTTTCATTTTCTTAATTTCATTTGGCTTGAATTGAGATTTTATTAATTAGTTTTCCAGTACTATGTAGTCATGACTAGATTGTGCTATACATTTTGTACTGAGTCTAATGTAAAGCATCATAAATATAAAAGAACACTGTATTATATTTTTCAAATTGGTTAATAGTGGAAATGGTCAAGATAACCCCAATAGACACACAGGAAAGATAATAATATGAGTTGTCCTATGTGTTCATTAGTTTGATTCTATCAATGTCTCTATATATATTGGTATACATATTAAATTATCCCATTCTATACATTAAAAGTCATGATGAAGAACATAAATTCATGTTTTTTGTCAGTCATTCAAAGATCTGCAGACACCATTTGACTTCAGCTACACAAGTCTATGAACATGTAAATCATGAAAGTGAAATCTATCTTTAAATGAATAATTGATCAACATCAATTAGTTTTCATATCAACTAAAATATGCATTATACAAAGTGAAAGTTCAGAGAAAAGAACTGGAGATTCCCAACTCTTTAGCACAGAAAACAAGAAATTAAAAAATCAAGGGAAAAGATATATGGGACTTCAAAATTCAAGGGGAAAGACATATGGGACCAATAATAAGTACATTTGGCTCAGATGTCCTCCTGACTTCTTTTATGACCCATTAGTCTTTCTAGAACCTAAAAGGAAAATAATGAGAACTGATGACCACTCTCGGGAGAGGCTCTCAACTGAAAAATCAAACCACTTCTCTCTCCTTGCTTAGTTTTTTCCTCAAACTGCTTGCCTTAGGCAGTGTCATGTGGGGAAAAGAACACACACATTTAATAAGAAAGTTCAGATGCCTCTGTGCATCAGACCATGAATCTAAAACCTTCTTCCAAGAACTTGGCATAATCCATGACACAAAATTATTGTGCAATTGCAAAATACAACTTTACAGACAAAAATCTCATTTATTATTTCTTGCTCATTTAAGATATTTTTCTTTATTCTTTAACTCAGACAATATTAATAGATGGTGATGTACCAAAAACTTATTTCTTTCCAATTATTTATCTATGTAATGCATACAATTTACACAGATCAGATCATCATATTTCCTCCCCCTCTAAATCTACCAACTATTTGCCAATAAAATGAAAAGTGGATAACAAATACTTTTGATTACTTAGACTCTAATAAAAGCATTGGGAATAATCATGGGAGAGAAATTCCTACTCAAACTTAACTGGGTATTTTATGGAAGTACTAGAATAATCATTAGCATCTCAGGAGTGTAAAAACCATAAGGACTCCCAACTGGGGTGATTTTAATCAAACTGGGAGATAAATAATCAATCACTTTTCAACAATGTCCAATGTTGACTATCTGTATTTGCATTGGCATTTATGGTGTCAAACAATTTATAGACATGGTAGGCATACTGTATATCTGGGATATGAGAGCCATTGTACAAGGCTATAGAGAATAGACTTCATGATGTAGTGTGCAAGGGGGTGGGTAGCATTAGGCCATTTTGGAAGATGGAGAAGTCCAAATTTGCCACCTTATACAGGAAAGCTAAAATGTGTACCTCATGTAGAGAAACTCATTTCTCAGAGAAGAGTGTTATTTTTAGAAAGGCAAGAAACCTCCTTTTTTGATCTTATCATCCACCCTTGCCACTTGGACTTGGAATATCACTTGCTGAACTACCTTCAAGAAAACCCCTTTTAGGGAATGTTTGGAGAACCAGTATGTGAACTTTTCTATGGTGTTATCTATACGATGCTGTTTAAAATTATTACTTGGTGTGTTTCATAAGCCTTCTTTCTAGGTAAGCATCAACTAAATGTACCTTAAAATAAAAAATAAAAAAAACAATAAAGAGAAACATGAGGCCATTTATAATGGGAGGTGTGAATATAGCAGGTCTGTGCCATTTTGGATATTGCAGATAAAGCAGACACTCTTCCAGACTGTGGCTTTCTCTTTCAATTTATCTTTGTACTTTGACCTTACTGTGAAAATTAAATGTGAATCCACAAGCTAGAAAAGATGTCTTGGACTAAGAATAGCACACTCTTAGATTTTTTAGTCAATTTTGTTTTTGCTTTGCAAAAGCTAGAATAGGATCCTAGAAAGATTCCAGTTTAAAAGTGACGAATGCAGAATGAATGTCTGTCTTTCTTATCCAGCCCATGATTCATTGTTTTTGAATTAGTAGTAGTTTGACTCAAGTTTGATTCAAGACATGTTTGTGCATTTTATTTTTCATTAAACATTTTTTTCCTCTGAAGTCAGTGTTACTGATAGCAAGAATAGGTCATGAACAAAAGTAACTTAATTAAAACCTTACCATTGGTTTCTTTAATATAAATGAAATAAAACAACCTATGAATCTTATATGCTTTAATTTATCGAGTGGATATGATTTGCATGAGTGTTCATAATTGGGCTATAATACCAAACTAACCACCAAAGTCTCTTTTCCCTTCACCCTTATCTTTCTGGTCTGAATCCCATTGTAAGTTTGGGTTAAATATTTTTAAAATGTTTAAAAATATTATTTGCTTTAAGTTCAGAGTGGTATTACAGAGATTTAGGCATTTTTGCACATGGATACCCCAGTTCAAGTCCCAGCCACATATAGATTTCCCGAGAATCACCAGGAATGATCCTATATGATCATTCATTTATATGGGACATAAGAAATCTCTTTATTCCAGAATATGTCAAAAACTGAATTGAAGATTTTACTCTGTCTCCCAATTCTCAGATACTGTTAGATTCGTGGCTTTTCTCTGTATTCTTGGATCTGCGTTCAAGTCTTTGTGTCCTTTATCCCTATTTAGACCCATCACCTTTAAAATCTAAAGTATCTAAGTTGAATCCTAGAAGTTTCTTCTTAGAAAGCTCAATAAAATAATACTTATCCCTGTTTTTTTTGTGTGTGTAATCACCTTGAACACCTACCATGTTTACTATTCTGATTGTCTCCATATAAAGTATTGTCATATAATTTACTATATTCCTTTTGCACTGTTACAGTTCTTCCATTAAAACATAAATTCTACTAAAGAAAAAAATTTGGCTGTCTTATTCACATTTATCGGGCACACAGAATATTACTTGTTATAGTAAGTAGTATTATTTAGTACATTTAATTAAGATTAATTGTTACCAGTAAATTAATAAATCTTAAATAAAAATAAATGAATAATGTTCTAAAATATAAAATACAAATATACAATAATCAAAACTAGTTATATCTTCAGCAAGTATGTGTGAGTAATATAAAACTGTAAACCATTAAAACACATATATCTATAACAAATATTCTGATATTAAATCAACACTGAGCTTGTCAATAAGTACTTAAAATTTTTATATGTTGAAGTCTTTTGTTCTCTAGGCCCTACAAAAACATAAAATAAATGTCTATGGCCCAATATTTGAAAGCTCTGCTAAAAAATGTGATTTTGTCAGTAAAATAACTAAAACACAGAGTCAAAAATATGATACAAATGTAGCAACAGAAAATATCCAGGTCATAAAAGGGGAAGATCCAGAGAATTATGATTTGATGCTTAAAAAAAACCTATTACAGAATTAGGTAGCAACAGTGTTTCCTTAATGTGTTCTGATTGAATCGTTTAATATTAAGTTTCACATTTGAAGCTTCCTCGCTTTAATTAATTTTAAACTAATAGAATACAGACAATGATGCTTGGTGATAGCTTCCATCATGGTATCTTAACTTTTAATGTGCATTGGAATCCCTAGAGAGTCACTGGAGATGCAACTCTGATTAAGCAGGCTTAAAATTCTTCAGTTTTAGCCTTTCATTGTGGTGATTGCAACTTCCACCAGACCACCACCGATCTGGCTTTGAGCAGAAGCACCTGATTAGATCCATAGTCATTAAACACTGATCATTATGACAATTGAGTCATAAAGACAATTAAGTTTCATTTTATTATCTGAAATAGGCTCCTGAAATATGCTTAAATGTGTTTTTACTATTATTATCATCAAACTAAAGCTTCGCTGTGCTCTTCAGAAAACTGTGTTGTAGAATAGAAACACAGTAAATTATGTATTTTTCCCTGCCCTATTACTTGCTTTTATTTCCATTAACTTAAAATGATATGTACTAGCTACCTGTTGGGTTTATGAGCAGTGCCAAGAGCTAGTCAAAGGCATTGCAGAACCACTTACTTCTCCTCCAAAGTTGGAACAAAGACATTCAGTTGGAAAACTTGATTGTATTGTATATATGAACCTAGAGAAGTTTGGGGCCACAGCCAGGAGTTCTCAGGGCTTATGCCTGATTCTGTGCACCTCACTTTGGGAGAAGCTTGGGGATCAAATGCAATACTAGGTATCAAACCAGAGCTATCTACTGTAAGGCAAGTAAGTGCTTCATCTTAGGCCTTTCTTTTTTTACTTAACAAACTCTGTCTTTGTACTGCATTGGGTTTCATGAATAAATTCTCTCTTGAGAGACAAGGACTGGACAGTACTAAATTGTCACTTCGCTAAGTAACACATCTGCCATCTATTTTATTCAAAGGCTGATTAATTCAATATTCTGGCACTTTGTGGGTTGATAAATACAACCTTGTAAATGGTGATGGACATCTTATAAAATGTTGCTAAATATTACTAGTATACTGGTGAATTAATAGGAAACCCTATACTAACTTGTCATAATTTTGTCATGTCAGAAAATTTATTTCTTTTCATTAGGATCTTGTGAAAATATTTATTAAAGGAATGGCCTTGCCTTTGATATTTTTATTGTATCTTCCAACATGTGAATTTGGCAGAATAAGTCATTGCAAAATAAGCATTTTTTCAGAAGATTATTTTGAGTGAAAGATGCTAACAAAAAGGGGGGGGGGACTGATAACCTCTCTTCTTAAAAATAGATTAAAGCCCTGTGTTAAATGCCTTACAGTAGGAAAAAATAAACTGATTTTTTTCAAAGTAGTCAAATGAACCTTCTTGCTAAGTAATTCTGATTTTCTTTAACCTCCCAATAGAACTAAGTGATTCTAGAATTGTAGAACTTACATTTTCTTCTTGGTTCAACTCAATGTCAAAGTAGGAGCGTCTCATCATTTCCATGTGGTCTTGCCTTATTGGTGATCTTATATCATATATATGCATAGATATAATATAATATGATACAATGTAATAATATAATTATATAATATATAATAATATCTATTTACATATAATATATATAAGATCTGATTATATATGTATATATTTATATAACTTATATAATTATATAAGATATGATTATATCTTTGCATATATATTTATATAATTATATATAGTATATAATTATATTTATGTATATATATTTTAGGTTTTGTTCCTATATAAATATGTTCATTCAGTTTAATGATCAGACCTTGCCTTTACCCTAAAAGTAAAGACCTTCCCCCATAGAAATGTGTCCAAGTCATTTGAAGTGTTTATATAGAATAATAATGTTAGAATATTAGTTACTAATGTAGTCTGTACATTTTAATTATTTTTTAACTCCTTTATACTCTGAATATCTTCTAAATAAAATTAATATCAGGTGTGATTTCTATGATGTTTATTCTCTTCATTGCCATGAACCATGTACTAACTTATGCTTTTAATAAAAAAATCTGAATAGGTAAATAACTTGTGACTATAAAAAATGACAAAACACATTGTTTAAAATTTATGTGTGTATATAGTGAGGAGAAAGAAGGATTTTGAATGGAGGAGGAGAAAGACATGAAATAATGGGGGAAAGGAGAAACGGGACTCAGATCCATTGGTGGTAAAAGGACAGAACTAAATAGTTAAGCCTTGAAGTCAACTACAATAAAATCATGAGACCAGAACTTTAACAACCAAACTTAAAAAAGGTGTCTGATAATAATCTGGCTGCGATTAGGGGTGGCATGGGGTAGACTCTGGAACATTGATGGGGAAGGTTGACACTGGTGGTAGGATTGGTCCTGAAACATTGTACGTCTAAAACTCAATTATAAATGATTTTGTAAATCACATACTTTAAATTAAAAATGAGATGCGTTTTATAGAAAAATTTGACTTATTAATATCATATTGTCTGTACACATAAGTTAAAGGAAGGATTCAGGTGAGGAAAAAACTTGAAGAAAATCTTGAAGAAGAGAAGAATCTGTTATATTGCTTTTATGACTGTATAAAATATTTGAAGTTTAAGTCTAAGTTGACATAATTATCTAAACTCCTGCTATTAGTGGGGAAGGGAGATTGCAGAGTCCATGATTCTGTTAAAATTATCAAATAAATGCAGAAAAACAAGTCAAATGTGTTCAAAATTATCTAATAAATGCAGATAAACAAGTAAAATGTGTTCAAAGAAAGCTGTGGAAAAAATAAAGTAAGGAAAAATAAAAAATATTTCCTAATGTGACTTCTTACCAGAATGTAATTTAATTTATTTTTTTGCCAGGAATGTCTCTGTGTGAATGTGGTTGTGAGATTTCTCAGCTCATTGCTACTTTAAAAATGCAAAGTAACTTGAATTTATCTCATTTTCTCATACAACAGGGACGCTGCTATTCCATTTTCTAGTCCCATATGCAAAATAATGACTCCTTTTGCATGCCTCAATAGCTTTTGAATTTAAATTAGGTCATGAAGGTATGTGATGAGGAAAAATGCTGAATTTTTTCCATGTTGATTACATGAACTTCAAATTACTTGAAGAAAATCACAAGCTTCTTTACAATTAAAGATGAGGAAAGCTCCCAATATTTTATACAATGTATGGGAGATATTTTCTTACATAGTATACAAGATACACAATTATGTTGGTGGCTAATCTTTCAACTTCAATTTGTATCACTTTTTGTATTGTTTGAATTCTTAGTGAATTCACATACAGAGACTTAATGCATTTCTTGGGCCTGTTTGGTGGAGATGGGTGGGAAAGGTGGCAGGTAATTTAGTAAAGACCATTGGACATTTTGATTATCATCAATGGACAATCAGGTAGAAAATGGAAATGGGGAAAGTAGAGATTAGAAAATGCATAAAAGGGCAGAACAAAGGGAAGTTGACTTCCTCTTTGTCTCTCACCTATATTGATGACAGGTAAGCAAGCAGCTTTTTTTTTTTTTTTTACATCTTCATGCCTGAGAACAAAGGAAATGCAAAGGAAAAGAACCAAGGACAGAATCCAGAGCAGCATCTATCTGTCTTGGAGGACAGCAAAGAACTAAGGGTTGCTCAGAGCAGCCTGAGGAAGGATGACTGAGACCCTTTGCTGACACTGGAACAGAGAAAGCAGTATGTCAACTGAACAGGTCATCAAGTGTACAGGACAAGTGAAGTCAAAGACAGAAAGCCTAGAGATACAAATAGACTTGGACCAAAGGCAGGAAATGGAACTTCCTACTTACCCTGCATGTTACAAAATCTTGAATATCTTAAGCATCAGGTGCTTTGTATTCTAATTTTACTATACAAAATTCAAAGGCCCACTCATAAGTCATAATTATAGTCCTACATAATTCATTTGTGTCAAGACAATGAGGTACCATATCATGCCATAGAGACTGGAATACATCACAAAGAACAAGTACAATCAGTGCTGACAGGTTTGTGGAAAGAAAAAAACTCTTTTTCTCTGCTAGTGGGAATGTTATCTAGACCAGACTTTCTGGAGAACAATATGGTGATTCCTCATAAAACTGAAAATTACCACTCCTAAGGATATATTCTAGAAATCCAAAACCACAATGAAAAAATTCCTTCTGCATACCTATATTAATTGCAGTGCTTTATACAATAGGCAGCAGAATTCAGAGACAACCCAGATGTCTGACAACAGATGAGTGGCTAAAGAAACTGTGGTACATATAATGGAATACTACGCAGCCACCAGGAAACATGTTTCCTAAACATGGATGGACATGGAAACTATTATGCTGAGTGAAATGAGTCAGAAGAAGAGAGATAAACACAGAATAGTCTTACTTATCTGTAGGATTTAAGAAAAATAAAAAACAATAATGGTATTAGTACACAGAGACAATAAAGATGAGGTTTGGAAAAAACAACCCCATGATATAAGTTTACCACAAAGATTAGTGAGTGCAGTTAGAGAAATACTACACAAACTATCTCTAGAATGACAGTGAGTGAGAGAAATATAATGCCTGTCTCAAAGAGAGATGGTGGGGTGGTAGATGGAGAGCATTGATGGGAGGAAGTTTGCACTGGTGAAAGAATGTATGCTTTATGAGTGAAACACAACTACAAACATGTTTGTTACCATAGTGCTTAAATAAAGATATTAATAATTGATTTGTAGCATTGTTCTCATTTTACTGTCCTGAGTATGAAAAGCATAATTCACAGCCAGATTCTGGTTACTCACAAAAGTTGAATGTAATATTATTATAATTTAGCTAGATAATTTAAATAGCATATATCCTTCACAGCTACCCTCACTAATCTTAATGATCGGGAATGGAAATTTTAAGATAGAAATAGTATTATTTGATCTTACTTTCTTAATTGTAACTTTTTCTGCTTAGATCTTTTTTTATAAAGTTAAAAATGATATAATCAAATTTTTGGTTAAAATTTACTTAATAACCACTTATACTGTGTGTCACTTTTCTAGTTGTTTAACAATATTAAATAGTGCAGTAAAATATTTTTACTCCATAAGCTTGGTTTACTGTAGCAGTCTTTTCCCATATAATAAAACTGAAGATAAAAACTATATAAAATGGTATGAAACTAGAAATCCACTTTAGTACATTAATTTTCAAGGTTAGTTCTATCTTTAACTATGTAATAAACCTTTCAATAAATGGATAAATATAAAATGTGCCAGAATTTTCTGTAGTTTACATGGGAAATAAAGTTTAACTGTAATAAACTTTGATAACTCTTTTACTATGTTAAATACTTTTCTCCCTGATAGACACTTTAAATAAACTTTCTTAATCTAATAAAGGTAAATGAAAAATAATCATAATTAAGTGTTGAGAAATTGTCTTGTATTTTTTAATATCTTTATTAAAGCACCATGGTTACAAACATGCTTGTATGCTTTCACTCATAAAGCATACACCCCTTCACCAGTACAACCTTCCTGCCACCAGTGCCCTCCATCTACCACCCACTCTGTCTCTCTTTGAGAGAAGCATTTTATTTCTCTCACTCACTGCCATTCTCATGATAGTTGTTTGTGTAGTTATTTTTCTAAGTGCACACCAATCTTTGTGCTAAACTTCATATCATGGGCTGTTTATTCCAAACCTCACCTCTATTGTCTCTGTGTATTAATACCATTACTGTCTTTTATTTTTCTTAAATCCTACAGATAAGTAAGACTATTCTGTGTCTATCTCTCTTCTTCTGACTCATTTCACTCAGCATAATAGTTTCCATGTCCATCCATGTTTAGGAAACTTTCGTGATTTCATTTTACCTGATGACTGCATAGTATTCCATTATGTATACGTACCACAGTTTCTTTAGTCACTCTTTCGTTGTCAGGCATCTGGGTTTTTTCCGGATTCTAATTATTGTAAAAAGCACTGCAATGAACATAGGCATGCAGAAAGAATTTTTGTATTGTGTTTTTGGATTCCTAGAGTATATCTGTAGGAGTAGTATTGCTGAATCATATGAGAGCTCAATTTCCAGTATTTTTTTTTTAGTTTTTTTTTTCCATGGGTTTTTATTGAAATGGTTATATTAGCAAACCGCGCACGTACAAGTAGATACTATCGGCATATGGGTATATATGCCGGACAATTTCGCTACTTACATAGACCATTCCGACCCAAGATGCTCTGCAGCGCACAGAACATTTCAGAGGCCTGAGATGGGTTTGACAAGAAAATCAGTTTCCATTGGACGGGCTGAGGGTGTGGCCGTGTCAAGCAGGGAACCGCCCCCTGCAGTGAGTCAGCCTGTTTCTTCTCTTCTTGCTGCACTGTCTCCTTCTCCCCCAAGTGTTCCAGCAGCCCCCAGACCCCACAGCAGGCCAATGGTGAGTCCATATTTGAATGCATAGTTTCCCTTTCACTGTCAGGGAGAAAACCAGTTCTCGGACCCACCTCTGGGTACCCCAACCCACCCATGCTCCACCCCTAACAGAGCTATGGTTAGAAAATTAAGTTTCCTAGCTGTCCTCAGAGAAGCGGTGCATAGTTAGCAGAAACCCAGAAAGGGGCTGGCAGAGCCCCAAGACAAAAGGTTCCTTTCATGGGCTGAGCAGAGAAAAGTCACTGAGAATTGAAACCAACAGGTGTCCAGAGACACCCCCTCACCAAAAGCCTTGCCCTGGGCTTTCCCAATGCACTCCCTTGTCAGTGCCCCTGCTATGCAGAGAAGCTCCTGCTTCCCCACTCATTTCTCAAGCTTGCTTCTGATTCCCAGAACTTGCAGAGGGTGCCCCACTCTCTTCTTGAGTGAGGGTTCTGAGGTTATGAGGCATACTGGGGCCATGCAGGAGGTAGCCAGCTTGCTGCTGAGGAAGTCTCATCATTCACTGGGAGGAGCAATCCACGTGGCCTCCCACATGGCCAGATTCCCTCCTTGCACCAAACTCCTCAGCTGAGTGCCACCTCGTCACTAGTAAAAGCCCCTTCCCTTGTGGGGAAGGGGTATTGTGATGTTCAGGGGTACTCCTGCCTCTGTGCTCAGGACTGCCTCCTGGTGGTGCTTTTGGAGGCCATATATGGTGCCAGTTTGAACCCGAGTTGGAGGGATGCAAGGAAGCACTCTACTTCTCACCAGCCACAGAATTCACTTTATGTTTGTTGGCTGGATAAGAAATAGCCAGGAGCACTATCTGAGCATGGAGCCAGGAATAACCCCTGAGCACGGCCGGGTGTGACCCAAAAACCAAAAAAAAGAAAAAAAAAAGAAAGAAATAGCTCGATACAAATCACTTATAGCTTGGATTGGTGCCAGTCCCTGCAGAGAGGGCAGTCAGGAGTTGGTGGGCATGGCCTAGACATCCCACAGTTTTAAGAGTACTCTCCATATTGTTTTCCAGAAAGGCTGGTCTAGACAGCATTCCCACCAAAGTGACCAAGACTTTGTTTCTCTCCACATCCCCACCAGCACTGATCTTGTTCCTTGTGATGTGTACCATCTCTATGGCGTGAGATGGTACCTTGTTTATTTATTTTCTAAATCTGGTGCCTTACCAATAAATATTTAAACTTAAAATATTGATGAATCAAATTATGGCAAAATGTATTAAGCCTTTAATAATATGCAAATATTATTGTTCATCATTAAGAAACTTTCCAAATATATGCACTGATATGATTTTTCTTCTTAGCATCCAAACACATTAAAATATTATATTTGATATTTCTCTAATAGCAACTAAGATATTATAGATTTTTGGTCTAAATTAATAACACATTTCAATCACTGAGAGTTGTACATACTTTTGGAAGTAATGTTTTAGTGTTACTTAGAGAATTTATCCAGAATCAATATGTTGCCTTACTCTCCATTTTCTCTATTATATTATATATTATAGACATATTATGTCTATAGATCTATGGCTTAATTATGACAATTATTTTCTTGAATAAAAATAAGAAGATCAGCTGTCTTAATTCTAATACTCATTAGTTAGTTGCTATTCAAGTCATTTAATATTTTTCTCTTCAGTATTATTTTAATGTGAAATATAAGTAGCACATTTTAAAAGTAACTTTATTTTTTCCAGTGTTAGTCATTGGAATGATTTAAAATTATGATTTTTCTGTGTTATTTTATGCTAGTTATTTTGTTCCCTGGCAGAATTCAACCCATAGTATCTGCTTAAATAAAGGATTGATTTAGTCAGAACTTTAGCTTCTTAAATTTGTCTAAAGAATTTGGCCTTTCCATACATTTTAGCTTAAAAAATAACTTGATTTCAAAGAATCTTAATTTTCTTAACTACATACTTGTAATATTCCTATTTACTTACTTGCAAAGTATTGTATGGATTAGTTAACAGGGAATGAAACACATTTTGAAATATTCATTTCAATCCTTTGTTCTTGATGCTTTGTCTTAGATTATTTCTACTTTGAGAGCGTTTTATTTTTTAATCTTAGAATTTTTGATAAAAGACTAAAATCTAGTCTCTTATTTAATACCTTAATAATGAAAGGCAAAAATTACAAACTCTATAGTCAGAACTCTCAACCATTTGCAGTTTCTTTATAAATGCAACCAAGTAGGTTTCATCCCAGGAATGCAAGGATGTTTAACATCTGTAAATCTATCAACATCACACACAACATCAACAAGAAGAAAAATAAAAATCACATGATCATATCAATAGACGCAGAGAAAGCATTTGATAAGGTCCAACACCCATTCTTGATCAAAACTCTCAGCAAGATGGGAATGGAAGGAACCTTTCACAATATAGTTGAAGCCATCTACCACAAGCCAATGGCAAATATTATCCTTAATGGAGGAAAAACTAAAAGCCTTCCCTCTAAATTCTGGTACAAGACAAGGCTGTCCGCTCTCACCACTCCTCTTAAACATAGTACTAGAAGTTCTTGCTATAGCGATCAGGCAAGTAAAGGACATCAAGGGAATCCAGATAGGAAAGGAAGAAGTCAAGTTCTCATTGTTTGCAGACAACATGATACTCTACTTAGAAAACCCTAAAGACTCTACCAAAAAGCTTCTAGAAACAATAAACTCATACAGCAAGGTGGCAGGCTACAAAACTAACACAGAAATCAATGGTCTTTTTATACACCAATAATGATAGAAAAGAGAAGGAAGTCAAGAAGGCAATCCCATTCACAATAGCACCACACAAAATTAAATATCTTGGAGTCAACTTGATCAAAAACGTGAAGAACCTATACAAAGAATACTATAAAGCCCTGCTCCAATAAATAAGAGAGGACACATGGAAATGGAAACACATAGTCTGCTCATTTATTGGAAGGATTAGCATCATTAAAATGGCAATACTCCCCAAAGTATTATACAGATTTAATGTGATCCAAATAAAGATACACATGGCATTCTTCAAAGAAGTGGATCAAACACTTATGAACTTCATCTGGAACAATAAAGACCTCGAATAGCTAAAGCACTCCTAGGGAAAAGGAAAATGGGAGGCATTACTTTCCCCAACTTTAAACTGTACTACAAAGCAATAGTTATCAAAACAGCATGGTATTGGAATAAAGACACTCAAATCAGTGGAATAGGCTTGAGTTCTCAGACATTGTCCCCCAGACATAAAAGTACCTAATTTTTGACAAAGGAGCAAGAAATCCTAAGTGGAGCAGGGAAAACCGCTTCAATAAGTGGTGCTGGCAGACCTGGTCAGCCACTTGCAAAAAAGCAAACATTGACCCCCAGATAACATCATGTACGAAGGTGAATCAAAATGGATTAAAGACCTTGATATCAGAACTAACCATAAGGTATATAGAATAACACGTCGGTAAAACATTCCATGACATTGAGACAAAAGGCAACTTCAAGGCATCTTGGAAACTGCACTTTCCAAACAAGTGGAAGCAGAGATCAGCAGATAGGAATACATTTAATTGAGAAGTTTCTGCACTTCAAAAAATTGTGCCCAGGATACAAGAGTCACCCACCAAGTGGGAGAAACTATTCACCCAACACCCATCAAATAAGGGGCTAATATCCAAAATATACAGGGCACTGACAGAACTTTACAAGAAAAAACATCTAATCCCATCAAAAATGGGGAGAAGAAATAAAAAGACACTTTGACAAAAAAGAAATACAAATGGCCCAAAGGCACATGAAAAAATGCTCCTTGTCACTAATCATCAGGGAGATGCAAATCAAAACAAAGATGAGATACCACCTCACACCACAGAGATTGACACACATCACAAAGAATGAGAACAATCAATGTGGAGAGAAAGAAACTCTTATCCACTGTTGGTAGGAATGCCATCTAGTCTAACCTCTATGGAAAGCGCTGTGGAGATTCCTCCAATATCTGGAAATTGAGCTCCCATTCAACCCAGCTATCCCACTCCTAGGAATATACCCTAAGAACACAGAATACAATACAAAAACACCTTCCTCACACCTATATTTATTGCAACACTATTCACAATAGCCAGGTTCTGGAAACAACCAAGATGCCCTTCAACAGACGAATGGCTAAAGAAACTGTGGTACATATACACAATGGAATATTATACAGCTGTCAGGAGAGATTAAGTCATGAAATTTTCCCATACATGAATGTACATGGAATCTACCATGCTGAGTGAAATAAGTCAGAAGGGGAGAGAGAGAGAGAGAGAGAGAGA
>PVKC010005458.1:0-16696 GCA_004027635.1 Crocidura indochinensis | reverse complement strand
AGAGAACTACCCTAATCATGTAAATGAATGAGGGAACTGGAAAACCTGTCTGGAGTACAGGTGGGGGTGGGTTGGAAGGGAGGGAGATTTGGAACATTGGAGGTGGGAATGTTGCACTGGTGATGGGGGTGTTCTTTACATGACTGAAACCTAATCACAATCATATATGTAATAAAGAAAGAAAAAATATATGAAAAAATACAAAAAAAAAGAAAATGTATTAGCTAACTTTACTATTCATTCTGAATTTCTATTATAATTACACATTTTGCATTTATTTTATTTAGGAATTTACCTAGGACCTAAATAAATTGCAGGAAAAGTTGCATTTTCCCTGAGTCTTGTTATAAAGACACGTGGAATTCCATCTTAAACTATTACTTAGGGGCCCGGGAGATAGCATGGAGGTAAGGCATTTGCCTTTCATGCAAAAGGTCATCGGTTCGAATCCCGGTGCCCCATATGGTCCCCCGTGCCTGCCAGGAGCAATTTCTGAGCATGGAGCCAGGAGTAATCCCTGAGCACTGCCGGGTGTGACCCAAAAACCAAAAAACAAACAAACAAACAAACAAAAAAAAACTATTACTTAAATCAAAACAATCAATTAGAGCTATTATTTATGAGTTTTTGTGATAGAATATTACTGAATAGATAACAGCCAAAGGTTGTAAAGAGACATGATAATTTAGTGTTGGAGGTTATAATTTCATAATCTTGCAGAAGTTCTTTTCGGAGCCTCTTTTCGGCCCACTCCCAAGAGTTTCAGGTAACAGGACAGGACAGGAGACAGACACACACAGGCAGCACTCACAATTTCCAGAAGTTCTTTTCAATTGAATTATAATCCTTCTGTAGGTAGGTTTTAGTGTCTGTAATGAACACTTGCTGTTAAGCACCATGCTCCATGTTCTCCAATTCAGTATTAGGGTCATTATTGACAGTACTCAATTTACCATAAAGAGTATCAGGGACAAACTGGTCTGGGAGACCAAAATGAAATTACAGGGTTAAGTGTGTTTGCCTTACATCGCAGCTGACCCAAGTTTAATACCTAGCTCTACATTTAGTCCCCTAAGTCTACCACTCTGAAACCCTAAGCTAAAAGCTAAAAGTAAGCACTGAGCATTACTGCATGACCCCCAAAATAAAACAACGAATACATTTGAGTTAGCTATATGCAAAGCTTGTGTCTTACCCCCGATTCTGTCTCTCCCACTCAGCTAATGAATATTTTTGTAGAGTTAAATACACACTACAGTAGATTTTTTTTGTTTTGTTTTAGGGCCACACACTGTGATGCTCAGGAGTTACTTCTGGTTCTGCACTCAGAAATCATTCCTGACTTGGGGGACCATATGGGACGCTGGGGATCGAACAAGGTGCATCCTGGGTCAGTAAGTTAATGCCCTACTATTTCGCTATAGCTCTGGTCCCAATTATTAATTTTTAAGCTGTTTTAATTTTTTTCTTTATTTAAACATCTTGATTACATATATAATTGTGATTAGGTTTTGGTCATGTAAAGAACACCCCCATCACCAGTGCAACATTCCCACCACCAATGTCCCAAATCTCCCTCCCTTCCAATCCACCCCCACCTGTACTCCAGACAGACTTTCCAGTTCCCTCATTCATTCACATGATTAGGGTAGTTCTCTGTGTAGTTCTTTCTATAACTGCACTCGCCACTCTTTGTGGTGAGCTTCATGAAGTGAGCTGGAAATTCCAGCCCTCCTCTCATTGTCTCTGAGGATTGTTGCAAAAATGACTTTTATTATTCTTAAAACCCATAGATGAGTGAGACTATTCTGCATCTTTCTCTCTCTCTCCCTCTGACTTATTTCACTCAGCATGATAGATTCCATGTACATCCATGCATAGGAAAATTTCATGACTTCATCTCTCCTGACAGCTGCACAATATTCCATTGTGTATATGTACCACAGTTTCTTTAGCCATTCGTCTGTTGAAGGGCATCTTGGTTGTTCCCAGAGCCTGGCTATTGTGAATAGTGTTGCAATAAATATAGGTGTGAGGAAGGTGTTTTTGTATTGTATTCTGTGTTCTTAGGGTATATTCCTAGGAGTGGGATAGCTGGGTTGAATGGGAGCTCAATTTCCAGATATTGGAGGAATCTCCATGGCGCTTTCCATAGAGGTTAGACTAGATGGCATTCCCACCAACAGTGGATAAGAGTTTCTTTCTCTCCACATCCCTGCCAGCACTAATTGTTCTCATTCTTTGTGATGTGGGCCAATCTCTGTGTTGTGAGGTGGTATCTCATCTTTGTTTTGATTTGCATCTCCCTGATGATTAGTGACGAGGAACATTTTTTCATGTGCCTTTGGGCCATTTGCATTTCTTTTTTGTCAAAGTGTCTTTTTATTTCTTCTCCCCATTTTTGATGGGATTAGATGTTTTTTCTTGTAAAGTTCTGTCAGTGCCCTGTATATTTTGGATATTAGCCCCTTATTTGATGGGTGTTGGGTGAATAGTTTCTCCCACTTGGTGGGTGACTCTTGTATCCTGGGCACTATATTTTTGAGGTGCAGAAGCTTCTCAGTTTAATGTATTCCCATCTGTTGATCTCTGCTTCCTCTTGTTTGGAAAGTGCACTTTCCTCCTTGAAGTTGCCCTTAGTCTTAATGTCATGGAGTGTTTTTCTGACGTGTTGTTCTATATACCTTATGGTATCAGGTCTGATATCAAGGTCTTTAATCCATTTGTATTTTACCTTCGTACATGATTTTAACTGGGTGTCTATGTTCACTTTTTTGCAAGTAGCCACTTGCAAAAAAGCAAACATAGACACCCAGTTAAAATCATGTACGAAGGTAAAATACCAGTTCTGCCAGTACCACTTGTTTAAAAGGTTTTCCCTGCTCCACTTAGGATTTCTTGCTCCTTCATCAAAAATTAGGTAATTGTATGTCTGGGGAACAATGTCTGAGAACTCAAGCCTATTCAACTTTTCTGAGGGTCTGTCTTTATTCCAAGCTGCGTTAATTTTAATAGCACTTATATTCATATATCTGACATTTTGTAATATGTCCTGAACTTGATAAAGATGTCCTGAGTTTAATTGAGATAAATTACAAATATTACCTAAACATTTTTGACAGATTGGTCTTATTCAAAAATTTTGCAACTATCATAGTCAGCATTTATCATTTTAAATTGCCACATATACTGTTTTGTCAGGGATTATAACACACTGACATATATATTTATGATTTATAATTCTAAAAGCAATTTTTTTGTTTTATTTGTCAGCAAATTCATTTAATGGAAAACCTGAAATAAAGGTGTGTGGTTATTTGTAGTTTTTATTTTTGATGTTTAGTATAATTGTTCAAGATTTTATTTCAGTAATATTTACACATAGATCATAGATCATATGCATGCTGTTTTAAATAATATAGAAAGCATTGTCTTATTTATTTTATGCATGAAGAATTTCTATAAACTATCTTGCCTAATTTTTGATAAAACAAAATACTAAATTTTATAAATCTAAATGAGTTAAATAGCAGGTGTAATTAAAATGAGATGAATTTTTCTTTGTTTATATGTTTGTTTTGAATCAATGTCTGGCAATACTCAGGAGCTACCTCTGGCTCTGCACTCAGGATTCATTCCATATGACCTCATGGAATCATTGGGATGCAGCAATTGAACCCGGGTCCTCAAGCATGCAGTGCAAGTACTCTACATTCTGTACTATTGCTCTTGCCCCCAAATGAGATAGATTTCACATTCTGATTCTTTTTGTACTTGTAAATCCTGTGTTCTATGCCCCTCGGAGTTTCCTGTTTTGAATGACAGAGGCATTGAATTGATTGTATACAAGCTGAGATCCAAAGTTGTCTATATTCATATCCTATACCTTGATCACAACTAGGGTAAGGTTTTCTTTCCATGTTATTAGCATCTAGTACTTCTCTAAAAAGCTTGTCACATATTCCATAGCACAAAACTGCCACTGTTCTTTTTTTTTTTTTTTTCACATGTCAGATGAAGTCTAAAGGGTGTTTCTACCTAAAAAAAAGTGGTTGGAAATGCATTCTTTTCTCCCTGTTATTTGTCTTGCTCTAGCTTTTTGGGGTACAAGGATAGACCATGTGTCAAAAAAGTGATAGATAAAACAATGAATGATATGTGTAGATTTCATATTTGTCATAAGAATCCATCATCATTTTCTCAGAAATAAAACAATATTCATTCTATAAAGACTTTTTTTCCCAAGGAAATTGTGTTGGTAATGATTATTATTGTGAAAGTTATGTTAACTTTTTGGTATCCAACATTCTATGGACTTTATGTAATATGACTAATAAGACTCATCACTGAGCTATAATATTATAGACTAATAGTCCCACAATTAGCATATGTTTTACAAATTTCAGCAAGCAGACTAGGTTAACACAGAACTAGATTAGACTTTTGTTGACTCTATGTATGGGTTAGGATGGTCATGAATAAATTGAACATGAGGGAATTTCACCTGCAATATGCATTAAGTTTTAAACCTTGGCTTTTAAAACAAGCAACCTTTTTAGCAATGCAGACATTAGGCTTAAAGATTGGAAATAGAGCAGGACAATTACAAAGCTAAACTTGGGTCAGGTTGCTGAAACATTTCTATAAGTCTGATTTTTTTTTTTTTGCTACGTTTTCTGAAGAGTATCATTGATAGCTCTTGTTCTGGAAAACTATTTAAGGTTGTTAAAACTTAAAAAAATAGAGATAGCTTTTCCCCAAAAGACAGAAGACAGATTTATTTGCCACCAAGAGTAATAAAAATAATATCTCCACTGTGACAAAGATTTATTAAAATTTCTTAGCCTCAGGGACCAGAGACAGTACAGCAGGTAGGGCATACAACTCATATACCATTTCCTGAGCACCATGGGAAGGAGTGATACTCAGTGCTTAGAGTCAGGAGTATACCCTGAGTATCTTCAGATGTGTTCCATTAACCTGATTTAATATAGCTTAGCCCCAGCATATCTTAATGGACTATTTCTCATGTTGTCTTATGTTGTGGAAATATATATGAAATGTTAAATGTGCATAATTTTCAGATGTAAAGTATATAACACAATAAAAGGCAAAAATAAAAATAAAAATCACTAGTAACACAACTCTATTTGATCCTTTCTATAAAAGTCTTAGTATCGGGGCCCGGGTGACAGCATGGAGGTAAGGTGTTTGCCTTTCATGCAAAAGGTCATTGGTTCAAATCCCGTTGCCCCATATGGTCCCCCGTGCCTGCCAGGAGCAATTTCTGAGCATGGAGCCAGGAGTAAACCCTGAGCACTGCCGGGTGTGACCCAAAAAACAAAACAAAACAAAACAAAACAAAAAGTCTTAGTATCAAATATGCAGTCCATTATTAAAATAATGACATATTTGTCATGTGGATACAACTCAGTCTCTACGCGATTGGACAGTGTTAGTTCATTCTCAAATCCCAGATCCCAGACGTAGAACTGAAACAACCCCGTGCAACAACACCAGGAACTAAGCTGCATTGGAAGATATACTTGTGCCAGTGTTAATATGACAATGAGAACAGCGAGGAAATGACAACTTGACCTAAGACCAGGAGGTTCTATCACATCACCTAATACTAAGTGGAAATCAGAAGATGTATCGTCCTTTGAACTATGAAAAATAAGAGCACTAACTACAGAAAACTGACTTTGACAACTGTGACTGGGCAGAATGTACCTTGAGGCCATTAAGGAAAACCCTACCCTAGGCTATAGCCCAGGTCTTTTACAAAAATCAAGATTTCTTAGTACAGAGGCCCAATTCTGACAACAGGAGTGGAGGGAGGACTACATTGTTGGTGGGAATGCCCTTCATTCATTGTCACTATGTATCATAAATAATTCTGTGCAATGAACTTCAGTCACAATAAAAAAAAAAAACACAAAAAAATGTAAAAAAAAAAGAAAAAACAAATAATGATATATTTGTCAGATTTTTAAAATTTTATTTTTGTTTAATTTCCTATGTCAGATGTAGTCTATTTTATTTTACATCTGCAAATTCCAGTGTACCGACAACCTGAGGCATAGTCAAATAACCCTTATACATTCTTTGGCCTTGAATAAAATCTGTGATACAATTACTATGCTCTTAATAGAAATGTTTGTTAAAATATCCTTAAGAAGGTTATTTTTTCCTTCTAAAATATATTACATATTTTATAAATAATATATATTAGAATATGATATATTATAAAAGATATTCTGAGTTTTATCATTATGATTTATTGTTATGAATTTTGCCAGTGCAATATGTAATCAAATATTCAATTGGATCATTACATTTTTCATCCAACTTTACTATAACATTGCCCCATTTCTTTTCATCTTCTTATCCCCTTGTATTCTCTACTATCCTATTGGATCCATTCTTCTTGTTTCCCTCCTTTATTCTGGAAAAACCTCATTATATTTTTTTACTCATACTTGTTAGAACTAATTCTACTAGAATGTTTTTGCTTACAGAGATTTACACTTAGCAGAGACTTCTGGTGTAAGTGATCAGAATTTTCTCTCTACACTAGAACTAGGTTGTTGCAAAAGTAAGGAAAGCAGCATTGACCTTTTTGTGCTCCTGTACCCCCACTGAGGCGCTAATAAGGTGGAATGCAGGAAAAGATAGCATCCTCTAAAACCACTTTCAAACTAAATAGAAATGAGAACTTCTCTTAGGTATCTTGCTTGAAATACAGAAGAGGAATGATGTGGAACTTAAAATATTTCATTGTCAATTTCCTTTGTCATTGCATCAAGTTTATTTGTTCTCTATTCAAAATCAACATTTAGGCAAAACTTCCCTTCCATTAATAATATATGTTTCTCCCTTCACACTATTCTCAAAGGAACTAATATGGACATATGTAGTTGACTTAATAATATTGATAGAGAAGGATGTGGGATAAAGCATTGCTAACTTTTATTTATTTTTAATTTGTATTTACTATGTCCTCTTTGGATAGTGTTCCTTGAGAGCCTAGCCAAATAACACTCAAATAATGTACTAGATTGCAAAAAATGTACAAATTTTTTTCTCAGAGAATCCTAATTTTGGGGTAGTTCAGTTTTAAATAGACCATTTTCAAAGCCTTCAACGGCTGTAGTTCCACTTTGCAAGAGTTCTGTGTCAATTGTTTATAATTTCCATGAGATCAGAAGGCAGTTACTGTATTAAATTACTTACTAATGGCTTTTCTGCATTATAAGTGATCCCTACATGGAATTATACCTTGGAGAGCTGTTGAAATACATGGTCTTTTGCCAATACTGCTAACAAAATATGAGGCATTCATAGCTTTTGAAAAAAAAAAGTTGTTCTTTCTATTTGCATTTTTATTTAATGATTTTGCTTGGGCACAAAGTTGGACAAAGAAGAATAAGAATTTGAGAGTTTCTTAAATTTAAAATAATATTTCTGGAGGTCAGAGTGATAGGACAATGGGCAGGGCTTTTGTCTTGCATGTGGCCCACTTGGCATCCCATATGGTCCCTGAGCCTGCCAGGAGTAATTTCTTTTTGGGGAAAGGTCACACCAGCAGCGATCAGGGTTACTCTTGGCTCTACATTCAGAAATAACTCCTGCAGGCTCAGGGACCATATGGGATACCGGGATTTAAACCACTGTCCTTCTGCGTGCAAGGCAAATGCCTTACCTCCATGCTATCTCTCCAGCTCCCAGGAGTAATTTCTGAGTACATAACCAGGAATAAACCCCGAGTACCTCTGGTGTGGCCCAAAACACCAAAATGTTTTTCCATAATGCTTTTATTTTTGCCTCACTGACATCATGTCAAGACAAAAAAGAATAACTATCACATTTCTGTTTTAAACATGCTAGTAGCTTTGTATAAATAAACTCCCTTTATTTCCACACTTACACCTTGAGGTTTCTGCTGACTTTTAAAATTTCACTTTTAAAAAGTGCACCAAGATTCTGAGAGATAAATTAACTGTCCAAGGGAAAACAAATATAAATGGGAAAATTCTCAGCAACTTTAGAGATAGCAGATGTTTTTCAACATTTTTATGCAGCCTTCCTAAGTTATCAAAGGCTTTTCTTGTCTCAATCCATGACCTTCTTTGTCCTCTGTTTTTATCTCTTTGCAGTATTTTAGATGATAAATATGTCTGTAAGCTGATGTGGGTACTGGAGATAACTGCCCTTTGCTAATATATGAGAAAGTGCTTGGCCCAACAGTCATATTATGTTCGAGTTGATTAGGTACTGAAGTTAATTTTGTAAATACTTCACTTGTAGTTTAATAAAAATTAAGTGGTTTTGAATCATTAAAACATTACAGCATTCCAACTTAACTACAAAACATGTGTATCATACATACTTACCTATAAATATATAAATAAAATATAAATATATAAAGTATATATATTTTATATTATATATTTATATAAAGTATAAATATAAAATTATATATATTCTATATTGTATATATTTATATATAAGTATATATTTATACTTTAGAATTAAACATGCATTTGCAATAGCAGTGGGGCACTTAGTGGGCTTTTATCCTTCTGTTCTCATTCACCTTATATGATTCATATTAATGCATTTGATAAACTATAGCTTATTATTACTCTTAGATCTAAAGAAAAAATCCATTTCTTCTTTTTTTTGCTGTTGAAAGGACAATTTTCATTATTACTTTTAATTGAAGCACTGTGGTTACGAAATAATTCATTGTTGGGTTTCAGTATTATACTATACACAATTCTTCATCAGTGTATCCCTCTGCCACTGATGTCAACCATTTTCCTCCCACTCCTACCCCCTGTCTCTAGGGCGGGCAATTTGTTTTTCACATTTTCTCCAGTCAATATGGTTTGTGCTATTGTTTGTTTGGAGCTACATCCAGTGACACTCAAAGGTTACTGTTGGCTATGCGGTCAGAAATTGCTCCTGGCTTGGGAGGCCATATAGGATGCTGGGGATCGAACTGTGATCTGTCCTAGGCTACTGAGTACAAGGCAGATGCCTTACTGCTTGCACTACTGCTCCAGCCCCAGTTTTGTGCTACTATTAATAGAGGAGTAGTGCATATAGCATGTCACTTTCTCCCTTTAGCATTGAACTGGATCAAAAGACCTTTATCTCTATTGTGTCTGGATATTATTTCCATGCTACCTCTTGTTTTTCTTATATCCCACAAATGAGCGAGACTATTCTATGTCTTTCCCATTTTCTCTGATTCATTTCACTCAGCATAATGATATGCATGTCATCCATGTATAAGAAAATATAATGACTTATTTTCATAACAGCTGCAGAATATTCAATTGTTTTGATGTACCACAGTTTCTTTAGCCAATCAACTTTTGTTTGGAAGTTGGGTGCTTCTATTGAAAATAGTGTTGCAATGAACATAGGATTAAAGATGGGATATTTTATTGTATTTTTGTCCTCTAATTCTAGGAGTTAAATTGCTAGGTCATATAGAATCTCAATTTATAGTTTTAGTGGAATGTTCATATTGTTTTAAAAATGATACTGGGATTGTTTGCATTTCCACCAGTAGTGAATGAGTCCTTTATTCCCTGCATACATGCTAGTACTGATTGTTCTTGTTCTTTGTGGTGTGGTCCAGTCTCTGTGATGTGATATGATACCTCATTGTTGTATTGATTTGCATCTCCCTGATGATTAGTGATGTGGAGAATTTTTTTTTTTTTTGGTTTTTGGTTTTTTTGGTCACACCCGGCAGTGCTCAGGGGTTACTCCTGGTTCCATGCTCAGAAATTGCTCCTGGCAGGCACGGAGGACCATATGGGGCACTGAGATTCGAACCGATGACCTTTTGCATGAAAGGCAAACGCCTTACCTCCATGCTATCTCCCAGACCCCAAGAGAATTTTTTTCATCTGCAAGTTGATTATCTGTATTTCTTCTTTGAGGAAATGTCTGTTTATATTTTGATGGGATTAGATATTTTTCTTATAAAGTTCAATCAATGCCTTTTATATCTCAGATATTATCTTATCTGATGAATATTGGATGAATGGTACGAAAGCTTCTCAGCTTAATGTAGTCCCATTTGTTTTATTTCAAAGAATTGCTGTAGCTATTCATAGGTGTTTACTTCTTCATAAGAATTTCAAAAGGGCCCTTCCCCCCTGTTGGACCTCATTTGTTAGACAGGGAGAATGTGTGCACCTGGAAGTCAGATCTTTGGGCAGGTAGAGACTGCCAGCCACCCTCCGTCAGGGAAGTGCATGCACCTTGGCTTGTGGCCTTTGGGAAAGATTGAGACAGCCTGCCCAATCCTCTGAACCACAAACCAAGCGAATACACCAGATAGTCTAACTAGCACCACATAGGTTCAATCAGCTCAGACCTAACACTCAATTTTCTCAGATAACCCACTGCTCATAAAACAGAATAGCAAAACACTGAAGCAGCTTTTAATATCCCAATCATACTTTGACAAGCCACCTGAATAAGGAAAAAAACTCTAAATCAAATATACCTTCAAGCACCTCTAATACAATCAGTACAGCAGACCACTTTGTTAAACAACCAGAAAACTCAGCATCAAAACCACCAGATGTAAAGAAATATTGGTAAACTAAGGGAGACACTAACAGCTGGGGAAATGGAGAGAAAGCCTATCAAGTTTTTAAGTTCACCAAAATGCACAAGCCCAATAAATGAGAACATAAATGTAACAATGAATGCCCTTGCAATGGAAATCAAGGAATCACTAGCCTGTGAGATTAAGAAATATATAGATGGGGCCCGGAGAGATAGCACAGCGGCGTTTGCCTTGCAAGCAGCCGATCAAGGACCTAAGGTGGTTGGTTAGAATCCCGGTGTCCTATATGGTCCCCCGTACCTGCCAGGAGCTGTTTCTGAGCAGACAGCAGGAGTAAGCCCTGAGCACTGCCGGGTGTGGCCCAAAAACCAAAAAAAAAAAATCTATAAATTAACAATTCAGCCAACTCAAAGAACTTTTACAACAGATGAAAGAATCCATATAATTGGAACTAAGGAAAATAAACATGTTAGCAAGCCATAATAGCAAAATTACATGGTTAGTAGAATGCATAGAGGAACTTGAGAAAAAAGTACAAAACAACAATTTAAACAAGTCAATAGGAAATCAAGAGATAAAACATTGGAATAAAATGTTAGATACCTAATGAACAAAGATAAAAGAAATAACCTACGAATGGTAAGAATACCAGAAAGGGAGGAAAAATGGAAAAGAGAAGAACAAGTATTGAGGGAATTATTTGCAGAAAATTTTCCTACCCTCTGGAAAGAGACACCTGTATGAATCCACGAGGCAAAAAGAGTCCCTAATAAAATAGACCCTAACAGGTCAACACCAAGTATAGTGTAATTCAACTTGCAAAAATCAAAGACAAAGATAAATTCCATAAAGCAATAAGGGAGAGAAAAACACTCAAATACAAAGGAAGGGACATAAGAATCAAACCAGAACTCCCATTTGAAACAATTCAAGCAAGAAGAGAGTGGAATAATATATTTAAATAACTGAATGAAAGAAACTTCAGCCTAGAGTACATTACCCAGCAAAACTCTCATTCATATGGGAAGAACTAAAAACATTCTTAAACCAAATAGAACTCACTCTATTTGTACTAAACAAATCATCTCTAAATTAACTTCTCAAAGATGTCCTACACAATCTCCCCCAACCCCCATTGAAACAACAACCACTCTACTCAATACAATAGCACAACAATCCTCTCTGGTGGTAATCTCCTTAAATGTCAATGGGCTAAATTTCCCCTATTGAAAGACATAGAGTAGAGGTTTGGATCAGAAAACAAAAACCAGACATCTACTGCCTCCAAAAAACACACCTAAAAGAACAGGACAGGCACAGACTTATAAATAAAGAATGGAAAACAATTATTCAAGCCAATTGAAGATAAAGAAAAAAGCCCGGACAGCCATTCTTATATCAGACCAAATTGCATTCAACCTCAAGAAAGTGCTCAGAGATCAAGAGGGTCACTATTTATTGATCAGGGGAACATTATACTAAGAAGTACTAACTCTGATCAATATTTATGTGCCAACTGTAAAGTCAGCAAAATATGTAAGGCATTTGCTCAGAAATATAGACAAATATGTGGAAGGAAATGTGATAGTACTAGGAGATTTCAATACTCCACTATCACTACTAGGCAGATCCACCAGGCAGAAAACTAGCAAAGAAATGAGCCCTAAATGAGAAATTAGAGGAAATAGGACTTATGAACCTATACAGGCCTCTCCACCCCAAGAAAGCAGAATATACATTCTTCTCAAGTGTACATGGAACCCTCTCTAAAATAGGCAATGCCTTAGGATATAAATCTAACTTCAACAAAATCACAAACATAATGATTATTAGAAGCACCCCATCAGACCATATGCAACAGAGATCAAGATGGATTGTAGGGACCCGGGAGATATCATGGAGGTAAGACGTTTGCCTTTCATGCAAAAGGTCATCGGTTCGAATCCCGGTGCCCCATATGGTCCCCCGTGCCTGCCAGGAGCAATTTCTGAGCATGGAGCCAGGAGTAACCCCTAAGCACTGCTGGGTGTGACCCAAAAACAAAAACAAAAACAAACAAAAAAAAAGATGGATTGTAAAAACAAACTGTGGAGAAAATCCAACATATGGAGATTAAACAACATGCTACTCAACAATAGCTGGATCAAAGAAGAACTCAAGGAAGAAATAAAAACATCCCTTGAGATGAATGATAAAAGAGACAAATTGTCAAAATCTATGGTACACAGTAAAAGCAGTAATTAGGGGGAAACTCATAGCAATACAGGCCTATGTCAGGAAAGAGGAACATGACAAATCAACAATTTACAAGAACACCTAAGGAGCTGCAAAAACAACAACAAAGAAACCCAAATATAGCCAGAAGAACAGAAATAATAAAAACCAGGGCAGAAATAAACAAGATAGAAACAAAGAAAAAATACAAAAACTCAATGAGACCAAGAGTTGGTTTTTCGAAAGAATAAACAAGATAGATAAACCACTGTCAAAAGTCATAAAAAAAAGGGGGAAAATATCCAAATAAATAGGATCACAAATGAGAGGGGAGAGATTATAACAGAGCCCCAAGATATCCAAGACATCATGAGGGCGTATTATTAACAGCCATACTCAGTGAGGCTAGAGAACTGTGAAGAAACTGACAAATTTCTGGGAAAATATCATCTTCCAAGAATGAATAAGGAGAATGTGGAAAGCCTCTCAGTTCAATCACATCTGAAGAAATTGAAACAGCAAGAAACTTCCCAGGAATAAAAGTCCAGGTTCAGATAGTTTTACGGGTGAGTTTTATCAAACAGTCCAAGAAGAATTGCAACCACTGATCCTCAGACTTTTCCAAAATATTGAAAAGACAGAAATCCTTCCAAACTCCTTTTATGAAGCAAATATCACACTTTTCCCCCAAAGACAGCAAGGACACTGCCAAGAACGAAAATTACAGATCAGTAGCACTAATGAACATAGATGCAAAAATTCTCAACAAACTCTTAGCAAGCCAAATCCAACAATGCATCAAAAATATATGTATATACTATGATGAAGTGGTTTTTAAAACAGGGATGCAAGGATTGTTCAACGTACGCAAATCAATCAACACCATACATCACATTAACAAGAAGAAAGACACAAACCACATGATCGTATCAATCAATGCTGAGAAGGCATTTGACAAAATACAGCACTTATTCATGCTGAAAACGATCAGAATAGGGTTGGAAAGAACTATTCTCAAAATAGTTACAGCTATCTATAAAAAGTCCATAACCAACATTGCCCTTAATGGCAAAAATGAAAACATTTCTACCAAAGTCAGGAACTAGGCAAGGCTGCCCACTTTCTCTACTCTTAGTCAACATAGTTTTAGAAGTACTATCAATAGTTATCAGACAAGAGAAAGAAATTCAAGGAATTCAGGTAAGGAAAGATGAAGTCCAACTATCTTTTTTTTTTTTTTTGCAGATGATATGATGATATACATAGAAAACTCTGAGGAGTCTACAGTAAAATTCCTAGAAACAATAAGACAATACATCAAAATGACTGTCTACAAAATCAATACAAAAAAGACAATAGCATTCCTCTATACAAATAACAAAGTAGAGGAGAAAGACAATAAGGAGTTGATCCCATTTAAAGTAGTATCTAAAAATATTAAGTACCTGGGAATCAACCTTACAAAGGAAATGAAAGACATATGAAAACTTCAAAACGCTTCAGAAAGAAATTAAAGGGGACCTAGGGAAATGGAAGCACATCCCCTCCTCATAGGTAGAAAAAAACAACATAATTACAATGATATCTTACTATATTACTATATAGATTCAATGCAATCCCTATCTAACTTCAGACACCATTTTTTTAGGAACTAGAACAATCGATTATAAAGTTCATCTGGAATCACAAAAGATCTAGGTTAGCCAAATCTATACTGAAAAAACATGAAACTGGGTAGCATTTATTTTACCTAACCTGAAGTTTTATTCTAAAGTCATAGTCATCAAAACAGCATGGTACTGGAACAAAGACAGAGTATCTGACCAGTGTGTTAGGACAAAATATCCATAGATATATCTACAAATATATGGTCAACTGATATTTGAAAAAGGATCCAAAAACCTGAAATGGAACAAAGACAATCTCTTCAACAAATGGTGTTAGAACAACTGGATAGCCACCTGCAAGAAACTAAAGATTGATCCATGCTTCATATTTTACACAAAAATAAACTCAAAATGGACTAAAGACCTGTAAATCAGATCCAAATCTATAACATTCATTGATGGAAAAATAGGCAGAACACTACAGGACTTATACCTCAAAAAAGTCTATGATGATGGAATGCCAATGGCAAGAGTAGTAGCATCAAATGTTATCAAATGTGACTACATGAAACTAAAGAGTTCCTCTGTATGGCAAAGAAACACTGGCTAAAACTAGACAACAGCTAGCAGAATAAGAAAAAAATTTCACACTCAACACATCAAAGGATTGATATCTAGGATATACTTCTGGAATTAGAGATCTCAGTGTTTGTTCAAATCCTAGGCTGAAGCTTAGGTTAGGGTCATTGTTATTGGACCCAGGAAAAATTATGCCCAGTTTCTGTTCCAAGTCCATTATCTCTATAAGCTTTATTTGTTGTTGTTTTTGGCCACACCTAGCAGTACTCAGGGGATACTCCTGGCTCTATGTTCAGAAATCACTCCTGGCAGTGACCATATGGGATCACCATATGGGATGCTGGGGGATCGAACCTCGGTCTTTCCTAGGTCAGCTGCATGCAAGGAAAACTCTCTACAAGTGTGCCACCACTCTGACCCCAAATATCAAATTTTTACCATAAAAATATTTTGTACTGTTTTAGACTCTTCTTATAATAAATGAAATTTATAAATTTATCCTTTATATTTACATATTTATAACTTAATGATTTATATTATAGCTTAGTTTAAGACTTGTTTCATTATGGCTTAAAATGTGATGGGAATATTTGTTTAAAATAGCATTTGGATAGATTCTGAAGACTAAATTTTGTAGTAAAAAACACTTCTTAAGGATGCTGTTCATATTTGGAAAATAGATTTATTTTAATTTCTTTATAAACTTATGAGGTTTAAAAAATTACTAAGCCTACCTCTAATTTTGATACTCTTTATAAAAAAGTAAAATTAGTCCAACTAGTAGAAATTTATAAGTATGTTTTTTATCCTAAGATTAGCAAATGTAATATATATGTAGTTTTTCATATTCCTTAGGACTAGTAACAGAATTATCAGAAGCTACCCACAAAGTATATGTTTTATGATCATTTAAGCCTGAATGATTGGCTGAATATATGCTTTTTAGCTCTAACTTGATCAGAAAGAGAAAATATAAGCAGGAGCAATAGCACAGCAGATAGGGTATTTGCCTTGTTTTGGCAAACAGGGTTTGATCCCTGTCATCCCATATGGTCTGAGGAGCCTGTAAGTAGTTCTTTTTGAGTGCAGAATCAGGAGTAATCCCTGAGTACCACCAGATTTGCCCCACAAACAAACAAAAGAAAACAAAATAATATGAATTTTTTTTGCCTATCCTTATGTGCAGGTAAATTAATAAGCTGGGTAGTCGTTAGGATATTAAAACTCAAAGTTTCTACCTCAACGAATACTACCAATGCTACTGGTGGGAAAGTTGTGCTCACTAGGAGATATGCCCCTACCCTAGACACTCTCTCTCTCTCTCTCTCTCTCTCTCTCTCTATATATATATATATATATATATCACACACACACACACACACACACACACACACACACACCTTATGCAAGTTGGAAAGAGAGAGAAAGAAACTGGAGAACAGCCTCCATAACTTTCCTCCCCATTCTGATGAGAACCTGGAGAACTCTCTGACCCATGCAAATTTGCTCTGAACAAAAGCTCAATTCAGACTTGCAGAAACAGATATGCCATTGCCTCTGTCTCACCAGGATCATGAGATCAAACCGCAGCTGAGCTGCACTGACTTTGAAAGACCTGGGTGATCATCAGGAGGATAGGAATAGTGAAATAAAGGAAGCTTATTTGGGAAATGAGAGACAGGAAAGATGGAGAGGA
>PVKC010005457.1:0-33117 GCA_004027635.1 Crocidura indochinensis | reverse complement strand
TGTATCTCTGTGTCTAGATGTGGCTTCTGTCTTAAATTTAATACCTCATGTTTAGAATAGCTGCTGGAGTGCCAACCAACATGTCTGCATTTTAGGTGGACTCAGAATTTATAGTGATGAGAAGTTTCGGGTTATACCCAATGATGCTCGAGTTACTCCTAGCTCTGTGCTCAGAAATAGCTCCTGGCAGGCTTGGGGGGCCATATGGGATACTGGGGATGGAACCTGGGTCCTTTCCAGGTCAGCCACATGAAAGGAAAACATCCTAAGGCTGTTCTGTCACTTCAGCCCCTAGCATATAAGACCTTAACAAGGGAAAGTTCTTCACTTACTGGCATCCTTGACTTGGGTATCCACAGGCCTTGTGGGGGCCTGGGAGCTATTTCCCATCAAACTCTCTTTTCCTCCTCTACAGGCCACCTAAACCCCATGTCCTATACCCAGCACTGTATCACCACCATGGCCGCTCCTTCATGGAGGTGCCTGCCCACTGCAGACCAGGACCTACAGTGCCAGGGTTCCCCAGACAGCAGCTCTGGGCCAGCCAGCTGGGCCCCTGGCCAGGAGGAGCGGGGCCTGCACTTCCTCCTCAGACAGGAGGACCGGGACATCCAGGACGCCTACCAGCAGCTTTTCAGTAAGCTGGATGTGGCTCTGAAAGAGATGAAGCAGTATGTGACTCAGATCAACAGGTGAGCGAATATGTATATTCATGTATGTATTTATGTGTTTGTCTTTGTGTGTATGCATGTGTGTTGCTGTTCCTATGCATGCAATCCCTTTCCCCACACTGCTTTACCACAGATTATGGGCTCTGGGAAGTAGCCTCAATCCCCAGGCCCATAGTGGTCTGCTGGCCCAGATCTCTCCCACTCACTGTACCCTGTCTTAGCAGCTCGGTTCTTCCTAAAGAAGCCACATGGGTGCAGACATGATGCTGCTGTGTGCATAGACCAACAGTGTGGTACAAACATGGCATTGCCTGCTCTGGGGAACCAGGACATGATGCACTCTATGCTTTTCAGATGCTCTTGTTCTGGGCTGTGGGGGACATCTGGAACCAGACCCTCAGTATTTCTGGGTACATAAAGTGGCATCCCTGATCTCCACCCCTCCCCCAGTGACCCCAGCCCCTGCTACAGAATTCAGGGTGGATGCCAGGGTAGAATGATGTGTGAACAGAGGCTATCTTGGGGGGGACTTTGACCTTGGGTACATGTTTGTGGACTCTAAGAAACAGCCCTGACTCTGAAGAGGCCACGGGGTTCCTATTCCAGGGCTGCTGAGTTCATCCTCAGTGGCAGGATCAGAGGGGACACAGGACACAGTTGCCCTGATGCAGAGGACAAACACATTTATGGGTGATGTGGGGTCAGGAAGGACAGTTAGGGGAAGATTGTTTGAGGCTCCTAAACTGCCTTGCCTTAACCATCTACAATAAAACAATAGAAAATATTGTTCTAGGAAAACAGTAGCACTTACCCCCCGACTCAAGAGAACAAGTGGAAAATGACTCCTGATTGCTCCTGGGACCATTCTTTCTCCTCCAAATCATTCCTGCGCCTCTCCTAGGTCATGGATGCTTTAGGGTGATGGGCTAGGCCCTAGGTTAGGAGCAGAGAATAGGCGGCGTCAGTGGGCACCTCTGGCCTGATTAAGTTCTGCTGGAATGTTAGAACATGGGAAAGTTTAGTACAAGGGAAAGAAGGTGCCTCACTGGGCAGGAGGCATGTCCACTTCCACTTCTCAGTCTCAGCACTGGAAAATCAAGGGATGTGATGGGGTGACTGTATTGTCTAAGGGTCAGTTCTGAGTCCTTCACCCTCAATAAAGATGTTTCTAGGGAAGTAGGTAATGCCTCTGATTTGTGTTAGATGCTGCAAAAGAAAAAAAAATGAAATTGTGAGAAGGATGGGGAACAGGTGGACCATGCATTCAGGGGTTTAAACTGATTACTAGATACCTGGGGTTCATGCTACATATACCTCACTTTTGTGTCTAGTGGGAGTTTTACCTGATAAAAGAAGAATGAAGTCTGTAGCCAGGAGGCCTACTCTGAATCTAAACTCTACCATTTATTGGCTATGTGGCCTTGAGCAAGACACTTAGGCTCTTGGAACCATCCCTTCTCAACTCT
Organism: Crocidura indochinensis; assembly: GCA_004027635.1. Classification (NCBI taxonomy): domain Eukaryota; kingdom Metazoa; phylum Chordata; class Mammalia; order Eulipotyphla; family Soricidae; genus Crocidura; species Crocidura indochinensis. Next base: position 30,980 of record PVKC010005457.1, on the reverse strand, counting down.
AGATTATCATATTGAGAAATTTTACAGGAAGATTTTCATGCAGATTTTGGTCATTTTTGCCATTCAATAATTTTGTTTTTATTTTGGGGTCACACCCACCCAGCAATACTCAGGGATTATTCCTAGCTCTGTGCTTGGGATCCCTTCTGGTGAGGCTTTGGGGACCATATGGGATGCTGGGGGCAGGTCCTGGGTTGATCACATGCAGACAGGTGCCCTATCTACTGTGCTATCTCACTCCAGCCCCTACAAATTTTGAAATTGAGAGCTTTCAGCATTCTTGTAGGGTTGGTTTAGATGCCACAAATGTCTTCAGCTGTTTTGCCAGAGAATGTTTTTCTCTCCAGTCTAAGTGGATGGCCTTGTAGGAAGAGTCTTGGCAAGAATTTCTTTTTCCTCAGTGCCTTGAATAGATCCTTCCACTCCCTTTCTGGGTATAGAATTTTGTTTGTGATTTGGAAGCAAGTCTTAGTTCTAGCCAGCGGAGCTCTCTTTTTGGCCCTGGGTATTTTTGTTCTTTGTTTTATGGTGAAGGAAAGCAACGTATCTTGTCTTGTGACTGTTTTTATAAAAGGAGAAAAACATTTTGTAAACATGTCAGTCAGGTTTTTAAAGCATGACATGCTTCTAAGAAATGGACTTTTTGGGGGATCTCAGAGCAGCCATGGATGGAGAAATTGTTAAGAGCAAAGCTGCATGTGAACATTAAAGTATTTGCTTTGGGCCTTTATGACAACACCAGCAATATTTCAGAGTTAGTGGTTTGGGCCACACGCAGCACTGCGTAGGTCTTACTCCTGGCTCTGACCTCAGGGATTGCTTTTGGCAAGTGATGCTGGGATGCTGGGGATTGAACCTGGATTAGCTGTGTGCAAGGCAAGTGTACTTCCCACTGTACTACCTCACTGGCCCCCAATATGCATTTGAATCAAGGCTATTGGCCTGTTGGAGGAATCTCTGCTTGTGACCACTATTTCCATTCTGGGTCTGTTTGTGTCTGTGTGTGTGTCTGTTCTTGTGGGTCAGTTTTAGTATGTGTGAGTGTGATTGTGTGTCTGTGAGAGTATGTGTGTGTCTGTGTGAGTACGTGTGCCTTTATATATGTGTCTGTGTGAATGTGTATATGTGTGTGCCTGCACCTGTATCTGCGTGTTCATGTATATATGTGAGTGTATGTTAAAGTTTCATTGGCACCCAGTTTTCCTTGTTTGTTGGCCTGTTGTCTGTGCAACACTCACCCTGCAAAGCTGAGTAGTCACAGTGGAACTGTAATTCTGGGGGAAATGTGTTCTCTGAGCCTCTGCGAAGCTCCAAACCCCTGTGCTTTGGAGCTTGTGGGCCTAGTCCTGCAATAGTGGATCCTCCCACCCCGCCCCCAGCCACCCTATAGGCAGGGCCATGCTAGTGCACATGTGGAGTTATTGTTGGGTTTCAGAAAAGGGACCTAAGGCCCCCTGGGCCTCCACTTACCTTCCTGCTCCCTGCAGACTGCTTTCTACCATCACGGAGCCCACCTCAATAGGACCCTGCGACCCGCCCTCGGTGGAGGAGGCCTCGTCCCCACCCCTGGCCAGTGAGGAGAGTGAGGTGGACAGGAGCGAGCAGGGGGGCAGCAAGAAAGTATGCTTCAAGGTGTCTGAGGAGGACCAGGAGGACTCGGGCCACGATACCATGAGCTACCGAGATTCTTACAGGTAGGTCCTGGGATGGGACTGGCCAGCAGGGTCTGAGCCCACTGACCTCTGGGGAGTTGGCATTGTAGGACACTTCCCTAGACTTGGGAGGACAAGACCCCTGTAGGTCCTGCCCCCCATGGCCCATCTCCTTCCTGTGTGGGGCGCAGGCTGTGGTCATGGGACAGACGTATCTTGCCCCTGCAGTGAGTGCAACAGTAATCGGGACTCGGTGCTGTCCTACACCAGCGTCAGGAGCAACAGCTCATACCTGGGCAGTGACGAGATGGGCTCTGGTGAGTGCACTGCCCTGCCTGCTGAGGGTCTGTGTCCGGGAGACCACTTCCTGTCTTTGCTCCCTTGGGTAAACGCTCATGTTTTGTTTTTGGCTCAAATCCCTAAAGTCTGATCCCTTTCCCCCAGGGGCTCTGTGAATGCTCACTCAACACGTCTAGGCCTGTATGTGGCAACCCTGGGACCATGGCCTCAGGTGGCCTTTGTGTCCTGATAGACACCCCATTTATTCCCTAGAGGAAAAGGATGTTAAGTGAAAAGTAAAACCCAGGGGACTGGGCAGTGGCGCTGGAGATAAGGTGCCTTCCTTGCCTGCACTAACCTAGGACGGACCACGGTTCGATCCCCCGGTTCCCCATATGGTCCCCCATGCCTGCCAGGAGTGACTTCTGAGCGAATAGCCAGGAGTAACCCCTGAGCGTCACTGGGTGAGGCCCAAAAACCAAAAGCCAAAAAAAAAAAAAAAAAAAAAAGAAAAGTAAAACCCAGGCCTGAAGAACTAGTACAGGGGAGGAAAGCTTTGTGCACGGCTGACCCAGGTTCAATCCCCAACATGGTGTCATGAGCACATTCAGGAAGATGGGCACTGGTGGGTGGTGACCAAGAGTCTCCCCTTCACTAGGGGATGAGCTACCTTGTGACATGCGGATCCCGTCCGATAAGCAGGACAAGCTGCATGGCTGCCTGGAGCATCTGTTCAACCAGGTATTATGGCCTGCCTGGCCAGGACTCCCTTCTGCACCCCAGAGAGAACAGGAGCTGGGAATGCATCTCAGATCCCAGAGTCAAACTAACCTCAGCCCCCCAATGTCCAGGTGGACTCCATCCACGCGCTGCTCAAGGGTCCGGTTATGAGCAGGGCATTCGAAGATACCAAGCACTTCCCTATGGAGCACAGCCTGCAAGGTGAGTGGGGAGGGCAGTCACTGAGAAGAACCCAGGGACACCCTCAGTGGGTGGCCAGGGGATAGCCTATCATGGGACTGTGCCAGGCAGGCAGACACATTCATCTCTCTTCCATCCGGACCCACCATGCCCTGCGTTGTCTGCCTGTGGGCCAAACACAGCCATGCCTGTGTTGGTCCAGACAGTGAGCTAGGAACGGTGCTTTTTGATTTTGGGGGTAGACTTGGGCCCAGGGGTCACTCCTGATGGTGCAGGGAGTAAGGTATTTGTGGTTCTGGGATTTGAACCCAGTGAATCACTTGCAAGGCAAATGCTTTCCTTATGTGCTATCTCTAGCCCTGGGGCTTTCCTTGTTAGAGAGAGGTGAAAACCAAACAGCAGAGAGCTTAAGTGACAGATCATCCCCTGCTGATCCCCCAGTCTCCTGGGCCTCCACTTGCCAATTTGTAACCTGAAGGAAAGATGGGAACAAGGGTACCTGTCATCACTCTCAGATGCTCCTCCAAGTATCTCTCTTTTAAAATTAAATTTTGAAAGGAAAGTCCCCGTATGCTTCTTTTATGTGAAAATCAGTATCAGATACCTGAAAAGGGTGAGCTCAAATGCATCTTTGCACTGCAGTCAGGAGACACCTGCCCACAGTGCTCTTCTTTCTTCCTGATATGATTGAGCCCAGAAGGCAGCTCAGATGAACCTAGAAGGCAGCTCAGTGATTTGTTGTCTATCTTGAGTTTGCTACCAGTACAAAGATTCAGATTTTCTTCTTAAAATGATTGAAAGGAAAAAAGGGCATTTTTTTGTCTTCCCTTCTATTTTTCCTCACATCCACTCAGCCTCATACTTACCCACTTACCCATCATTGATCCACATACCTATTCAGTCAGCCATCTAGCTACACCACTTATGCCTCTGTTTATCCATTCATTTATCTGTTCATCCACATGTCCATCTCTCCATTTATCTGTACACACACACTTATCCACCCATTGACATACACAGCTATCCATTCATCCATCAGTCTACCTCACTATCCATCTACCCACTCACCCAACCACCTGCCAGTCTTCTTATTTGTCAATCCATCTATGCATCCATCCATCCAACCACCCACCCATCCATCTACCTACCCATCCACCCATTAATCCACTTGTTTGTTCATTCATCTATTATCTAACCATTCATCCATCCATTCATCCATCCATCCACTTAACCATCCTCCAAATAGTCATCCATCCACCCATGCATACTCCATATAACCATCCATCCATCCATCAAATTATTCACTCATCCACCCATCCTTCATATATCATTCAGCCACCCTTCCATGTACCACATACCTATTATCCAATTACCAATTGACTAGCTTGTAACTTTAGTATATGTACTGCCAAACTGAGCATGACTAGCTTGTAATTTAATGTGCCAGCTCCCTGATTTTGAGGAGCACCTGGTTGAAGAGACAACACCTGAAAATCCTTCTGTGACTCCATCCAGGCTCAGGAGAAAAGACTGTCATGGTTTATTGGTGATGACTGCATGGGTTGCAGCTGTGAGGATGCAAGCCTCAGAGATTGATTAGTGCTGTCTTCCTTGGGGTGTTCCCCTGATTTGGTCCCACACATTCTGATTCCCTGATAGCCCAAATCTTACCAAGTCACTCATCTAGGATCTGAAGCTTTGTAATTGTGGAAGGGGAATGTGGGCCTTTGTGCCAATATACTTCAGAGCTACTGCGGGCTCTGCCAGCCCTCATGCTGCTCTCGTTCCCCAGAGTTCAAGCAAAAAGAAGAGTGTACCATGCGTGGCCGGAGTTTGATACAGATCAGCATTCAGGAGGACCCCTGGAATCTCCCCAACTCCATCAGGACCCTTGTGGACAATATCCAGAGATATGTGGAAGGTGAGACTGGAGGGGAGGGAAGAAGGGGCAGGTTTCTAACTGTGAGATGAGGAGGCTTCAGCACAGTCCAAGTCAGTCTAGCTCCCTGTTTGTGCCCAGGGGACAGTGTGAGCAAAGTGGGTATCTGATCTTGGCTCAATGTCCTGCCCCGTGCAGCTGTGGGGAGGGTCATGCGGTGCCTTCTGCAGACTGCTGAGCCCCCACATCCCACTCTCACTCTCCTTTCAGACGGAAAGAACCAGCTGCTCCTGGCCTTGCTGAAGTGCACGGGTGAGTCTGGCAACTTTCTGGGCTGCAACACTCAGGTCCACAGAATCTCGAGCCCCACCTGGACTCACTGCCTCCCGTGTGGGGGAGAGGGAGCTTGGCTACTGGAAGCTGTTTCTGGCCCCACAACTGACCCAGAGTGGTTCTTTTGGCTTCAGGGCCCGACAGGGGGCCCCCCAGTGGGGATGGGCCTGGGGCCACTGGAAAATCCCAAATTGTTCTTTAGAGGAGCCAGGGTACTGCACAGGCTAAGTAAGCCCAGGGGCTAGTTTTAAAGGCACTTGGCCAAGCAGACCTAATGTTCAGTGTCATGTCTGTTGAGGCCATGCTGTGGGGATCTGTGCCCTGTGCGGCCTCTTACCTACAGCCTGTGATTTGACTCTGAGCTCTCCCAGCTTAGTTCTTTCTTGTCAAAGAGGATCATGGTGGGGACTGGATTGGATGTTTCAGGAGAACTGACTTGTGGCCTTTCTGGTGCACACGTGGGGCTTGGCTCTGGGCTCTGAACTGGGGAGGGCATGACTGGCCCCTGAGTACCACCCTCAGCAGGCCACTCTCTCCCCAACCAGACACCGAGCTGCAGCTGCGGAGGGACAGCATCTTCTGCCAGGCGCTGGTGGCCGCTGTGTGCGCCTTCTCGGAGCAGCTGCTGGCCGCCCTCAGCTACCGCTACAACAACAATGGCGAGTACGAAGAGACTGGCCGTGATGCCAGCCGCAAGTGGCTGGAGCAGGTGGCAGCCACCGGCGTCCTCCTGCATTGCCAGTCCCTGCTGTCTCCGACCACTGTGGTGAGGGCAGCTGGGTTCTCCACGGGGTTCCCTGCAACTATTTCCCCAGACCCTGTGCTCTGACACCATCACAAGTGCAGTGACCAGTGTACATACTAGAGACTATGCTCTGGGTCTTGCTCTGTGTTTGTGTGTGTGTGTGTGTGTGTGTGTGTGTGTGTGTGTGTGTATGAATGTGTGTGTCTGTGTCTCTGTGTATGTATGTGAGAATATGAGAATACAAGTGTGACAGGTTGTGTGTCTGAGTGTGAAAATGTGTATGTGTGTGTGATTTTGTATATCATTATGTATGGGAGTGTAACTGTGTGTAGTGCTTATCTTCGTGATTGTATGTGGGAGAGGATAACTGATTATGTGTGTGATTGAGTGGGTCTGTGTGTGTATTGGTATATGTGAGTGACTGTGTCATGTGTGTGTGAGTTCGAGTGCATTGAGGACTCAAAGGGACATAAAATAATCCTAATAAATGGTGCTGAAGGGTTGAAAGGATAGTATAGAAGATAGGATTCTTTCATTGCATTAGCTGACCTGGGTTCAGTCCCAGGCATTCCATATGATACCCCAAACACCACCAGGAGTGATTTTTTTTTTGTACAGACCTAAGCATCATTGATGAAGTTTAAAAAATAATGTATATAACTGAGTAAAATGCTTAATTCTTGGGGCCAGAGAAGTAGAACAACAGGTAGGTCACTTGACCTGCACTCTGCTAACCCCAGGTTCAATCCCTTCTATCCCATATGGTCCTTGAGCACTGCTAGGAGTGGTTCCTGAGTGCAGAACCAGAAGTAAGGAGTAATTCCTGAGCACAGCCAGAGTGGCTCAAAGGAAAAAAAAAAAGAAAGGAAGGAACAGAAGGGAAAAAAAGGAAGAGAGAGAGAGAGAGAAAGAGAGAACATAAAGCACTAGTTATGAGTTGGGTTGTACCCCTCCTCCAGTACCATCAAGGATGGAGGTACACCAATGCTCTGGCTCATTTCTCCCCCAACACAGTTTGACAGGAAAGATCTGCAGTGTCATGAGGTGGTCAGAGACTGGGACAAGGAAGTCTAGGTGGTGGCAGGTGAGGTGACCTTCAGAAACTTTGAGTTGGGGGACTGGAGTGATAGTACAGTGAGTAAGACCTTGCACATGGCCGACCTAGGTTCTATCACATCATCTCAAGCACTGCCAGGAGTAATTCCTGAGTGCAGAGCTAGGAATAATAAGCCCTGAGCATCGTCAGGCGTGGCTAAAAATTAAAAACAAAACACAACAAAACAAAACCTGAGTTAGCCCTGAGAACAGAGAGAGGGAGAAGGGCCATGCAAAGGTCCTAGGGTAGGTGGCAGAGTGGAAGGCTGAGAGCAGGTTCTAAGTCCAGGACTAGGTGCAGATGTGGGGGCTGATGGACTGCAGGAGGGGTTCAAATGCAGGAAGTGCAGGTTTGCTGGACTATGGGAAACATCCCCAGCTTCTGGGGTGAGGATCAGGGCATGTTGGGAGCCCATTAGGTGATTGTAAAGATCCAGTGAACTTCTTCAGCACATTTTCCCTCGGTCCATCTGGCATGAGTCTTGTGTTCCTCCAAATTCTGAGGGTGAGACCAGGACACTAGGAGCCAAAGCTGAACCTACACATTCCACAGCCTGCTTTCTTGTCTTCTCTTATCCTGGACAGCCCTGTTCATCAGAAGCCAGGCACTCCCTTTGCCTGTCCTCTAGGAGACAAAGCCAGTGCTCAGTATTTGGGGTGTAGGAACCCAGAGCAGGCATCCCCAGATGCCTGCAGTTGGCTTTTCTCTGAACTCTTTCCTCCTCTACCTGGCTGGCACTCAGCTAATCCACCTGAGACATTGTTCCAGGTTGGGCTGGAAACACCGGGCTGTGGGTTGGTGGGGGGTGAAACCTGGCTTAGTGCGCCCTCTGCTGGTCAGAATTGCACACAGGTGCCTGTTGGTGGTGGAAGAAAACAGGACTTGGTTTTGAGAGGGTCATGTTAGTTGGGTGGGCCATTCAGGAAAGCGGGTCCCCCGGAACATTAGAGCAGAGGTGAATTCTGAGCATGAGAGAAACAGGACAAGTCTAGAGCAAACTCAGTTTTACATATAGCTTGGAAAACCCCCCTCAGGGGATGGCACTTGGAGGAGACCCCCAGGCACATGAAACACTGTCTTCCTGCAGAAAGAGGAGCGGACTATGCTGGAGGACATCTGGGTGACCCTCTCAGAGCTGGACAATGTCACCTTCTCCTTTAAGCAGCTGGACGAGAACTATGTGGCCAGTGAGTGACTCTTCCTGCTGTGCATGTGACTTGGAGTTGGGGTCCTGGTACAGAATCCCTTTGGGACCACTTGGTCCTTTCCTGAGCCACCAGGCCAGTTGTTTGAGATTGACATGAGCACTAACCTGGACCTCAAAGCATGGAGCACACTTGGGGGGAAAGGGAATAGCCATCGTTATTTGATTCTTACAAAATTTTACCCTGGAGATGTCCTTCTTGGGTGAAGACGTAGATTACCTAAGGCTTATGCAGTAATTTAGACTCTTCCTTTATTTCTCTCTCATAGCCATTACTTTTCTATTAGCCAATTCACCCCCTCACTTGTCTACTCATCCATTTGCCCATTCATCTATTTACCCATTATTCATTCATCTATCCCTCTGTCCACCACCCATCTTTCTATCCACTTGATCGTTTCTCCCACCATTCCTCCCTCTATCTCTCCATTCACCCACACATCCATCTGTCCATCCACCCTTCTATCTGCTCATTTATCCACCTATTTCTTCCTCCCTGCTTCCATCCATTGATGAACCCAACCCACTGGTCCATCTACCCATCTCTCTGTCCATTGTCTGTCTGTCCATTCATCCCTTGCCCACCTACATTTATGATTATGAATAGGTAATTCATGTCAGACATAGTTTCAGGGTGCCCTTGTGACCAGCTCAGTGGTTTTCAACCTCATCAGTTCAGATACTTGTGAAGTAGATCCTGGACTTTGTGATTCTAGGAAAGCTTTCTGATGACTCTGATATACTGAGAACCAGGGTCTTGGGCCTATGTCTGTGGTTTCCCTACTGGGTCAAAACCTCTCCCATAAGTGCAGGATTACAGTTTGTTGGGGTAGAGGGTACTCTGGGGGACTCAAGACAGATGTCCCCCGTGGCATGAAGTGGGTTGACTATAGGGAGCACTAAAACCAACTACAAGTTTGCTAAAGGGGTACAATGGCTATTCCTCTGATTGTGGGGTTAGTGGGGTGTGGGGTCCCCCTGGGTGGGAGGACAGGAGTCAGGAGCGTCTCTCAGGGCGCAAACAAGTAGTCCCTAGTGTCCCTGGGATGCTGCTGGTGGGTCCAGGTCACATCATTGCTGGGGCATGTACCCCACAGACACCAATATCTTCTACCACGTCGAGGGCAGCCGGCAGGCCCTCCGCGTCGTCTTCCACCTGGACAGCTACCACTTCTCTAAGCTGCCAACACGCCTGGAGAGCGGTGCCAGCCTGCGACTGCACACAGTGCTCTTCACCAAGGGTGAGTGTCCGTGCACAAACAGACAGAGTGGGGAATGCAGGAGCCACAGGCTCACCTGGTCCCAGCCAGACTCTCCTTTCTTCCTTCCAGCTCTGGAGAATGTGGACGGGCCGCCTTCCCCAGGTAGTCCAGCTGCTGCCGCAGACTTGCAGCAGGAGATCAATGCCCAGTCCCTGGAAAAGGTCCGGCAGTATTACCGCAAGCTCAGGTATTACTGTAAGCTTGGGGCTCCAGAGGGTGGGGCAGGATTCTACCATAGCCGTGTTCATTATTCCCCATGCACTTTGAGACCCATTTTCCAGATAAAAACTTGAGACCTAGAGAACAGCAGGCATCCGTCCGGGGCCTTTCACTGGCTCTGCAGCTGCTGGCGTTCCAGCCCTTTCATCCTTTTCACTATCTGGAGGGTAAATGGGAGTCAAGATAGGATCCAGAGAGAGGAGAGCTGGGGCCACTTGTGCCTCTGGTGGAGATGGCAGCCATGTTTTTGTCCCCTTCCTGCTTCTCTGCCCCAAGTCATTGTGAGGCATGCGTCAGCATGTGCTTGACAAACAAAAGCCCGAGAGCAAATCCCTGCCAGCCCCCTGGTAGAGTGGTCCAGGGGGATCTAACATTGCATACTGAGCAGCACTGCATCAGCAGCCACTGAGTAGCCCCAGGAATGGTTCCCTGGGTCCCGCACACCCAAGCACTACTGGGGAGTTCCTTGTTCCCCAAGAAAAGTAAACATGGCTGAGAATCAGAAGCTCAGGGGTCCAGAGAGTTGCTGAGATCCTTCCTCGCCAGGCCCAGCTCTCCTGTCAGAAACAGGAGAATGGGGCATTCAGTGTGGGTGCAGGGAGACCCTATCAGGACCCTTGACCACCCGAGCCATGTATTGCACTTTGGTGGGCTTCTGGCACAGTCTTTCCGTGTCCTTCCTTCTTGTAGTGATCTGTGCCCCTACAGCCAGATGGGACACTCACCTGCACTCCCTGGAGTGCCATCAGAAACAGGATGCTCTGGCACACCCTGTGTTGGGGTGCCTGATGTCCACATGGCTGCACCCACTCTCTGATGAGGGCCTGGCTGTAGTGTTATTCTGAGGACATAGGCAGATGGAAGGGCAATGATCGGAGGGGCCACAGAGACATGCAGGAGGGACAGGGTCTGACAGGGGCTGGAGGGACTACTGGGGGTACAGGTGACCACACAGTGCTCAGTGGGGCAGGGCAGGGCAGGGCAGGGAGGACTTTAGAGCGGACCCTCACCCCATCTTTTTTTGTGTGTGTATGGTTTTTGGGTCACACCCACAGTGCTCAGGGGTTATTCCTGGCTCCATGCTCAGAAATTGTTCCTGGCAGGCACGGGGGACCATATGGGGCACCGGGATTTGAACCGATGACCTTTTGCATGAAAGGCAAATGCCTTACCTCCATGCTATCTCCCGGGCCCCTCCCTCACCCCATCTTTCTCTCTCAGGGCGTTCTACCTGGAAAGATCAAACCTACCCACGGATGCCGGTACCACAGCAGTGAGGATAGACCAGGTTTGTCCTCCACCATGTAGGGAGCTGGGTGGGGCTGGACAGGACACAGCAGACAAGGAGCACCCCAAATCCTGGCTGAGGCCTCCGCAGCACCTCCTTTTGAGTGCTCTCCATCCATCCATCCCAATTGTGACTTTCCATGCTGGCTTCTCTCAGTGACCTGGTTTTGTGGGTCCCTGAGCTTCTGCACCCCCATCAGTCTCTGGTTGTGAAGTCTGGATTCTGCAGGTTGCCATGAGTCTCCTGAGGGCATGTGCCTGTCCTGCTGTTCCCGAGGGGACACTGACCTTGACTGAGATGGGAAGGGTATGGGATCTCGAGATCAATGGGACAGGGCAGGCCTGGGAATGCAGGACTGTCTAATGGTACCGGGTCAGGGGATATCCATAGGTAGTATGTCCAAATGGATTGGTGCCTGGGGAAATGAGAGTGGGAGATGGATGAGAGTAGTTTCAGAGATGTATGTCTGGGGGCTCTTTTTTTTAATTCAAAAAAAGTTTTTTTTTCTTATAAAATCTTTAAGGGGGCTGGAGAGATAACATGGAGGTAGGGTGTTTGCCTTGCATGCAGAAGGTCAGTGGTTCGAATCCAGGCATCCAGTGTGGTCCCCTGAGCCTGCCAGGAGCGATTTCTGAGCACAGAGCCAAGAGTAACGCTGAGTACTGCTGGGTGTGACACAAAAACCAAAAAAAAAAAAAAAACAACCAAATCTTTATTTAAGCACCATAACACCATAATTACAAGCATGATTGTAGTTGGGTTTCAGTCATAAAGAGAATACCCCCCTTCTCCAGTGCAGCCTTCCCACCACCTATTGTCTGGGGACTCTTGATTTGAGTTTATTAGCCTCAGGGACTGGCCAGGAGAGCCAAGGAAAGGTCAGAGCCTGACCTAAGCCTGTGGGTGGTGGGCTGCTGCAGTCCCAGGCCTGGCCTGCAGGGGACAGCGTGGTCTCCTCCCACAGCTGATCCGCCCCATCAATGCTCTGGACGAACTCTGCCGCCTCCTGAAGTCCTTCATTCACCCCAAGCCGGGTGCTGGGAGCAGTGTGGGCGCCGGCCTGATCCCTGTCTCCTTCGAGCTCTGCTATCGCCTGGGCGCATGCCAGATAGCCATGTGTGGCACCGGCATGCAGAGGTTAGTGGCCTGTGGAAACCCAGGAGGGTGCTTGATGGGAGCCAGAAAGAATTGTGGAGTGGGGCTGGAGTGATAGATAGCAATGGCAGGAAGGGTGTTTGCCTTGCACATGGCTGATCCAGGTTCTATCTCTGGCATCTCATATGGTCCCCCAAGTCTGTCAGAAGTAAACCCTGAGCATGTGGCCCCCCAAATAAACAAAACAAAAAAATAGAAAGAAAAAAAAGAATAATGGGATTCATTCCTGCAGTAGGGCTCACCAAGAGCCCCTGGGTCTGGCACTGCCCCCTCCAGAGAACAAAGCCCAACGAGGCTGGTTATGATGGTCATCAGAGAATAGGTGGACTGATAAAGACTCCTGAGGGGTCATGGGTTAGGGGTCAGGAGTCAGAGGGGCAGGGCTGGCGTGGGAGCCACAGGTAGTGCTGTGCTTGGGGTGGAGTTGGTTGCAGGTGCTGGGCAATGTCCCTCATGCCCAGTTCCCCACAGGAGCACCCTGAGCGTCTCCCTGGAGCAGGCAGCTGTGTTGGCGCGGAGCCACGGGCTGCTGCCCAAGTGCATCATGCAGGCCACAGACATCATGCGCAAGCAGGTGAGGCCCTGCCCCTGGGGACACTGCCCCCACATATGGCAGATGCAGGGTTTCCACTTCTGGGAGCTCACATCTCTGCCTTTCAGGGACCACGGGTGGAGATTCTGGCCAAAAACCTCCGAGTCAAGGACCAGATGCCCCAGGGGGCACCGAGGTGAGTCCCTCATCCTGGACACTGACTGCCCCATCCTCCATTTCAGGGTCCCCACTCAAGATAGACACCACTGCAGCTGGGACACCCAGAGGCGCTATCCCTTTCCTGTTCCCCCACTGCACTGGTGTCTACTCTGCCTCCAAACACCGTTCACTCCAGGTGACCCCCAGAACTGTTTACCTGGGCCGAGCTCTGTGCTTAGACCCAGGCCAGACAGAGACTTGGTCAGAGACAGAAGAGTAGGCAGCATATCAGCTCTGGGTTACTCTGAACTTCCTCTCCTGGTCTCAGCCTGCTCTCCTGACAATCCCATGAACCCTGGAGAGGTTGAAAGGCTGTGCTGAGATCTTTCAGCTCAGGGCCCAGCAGGATCAGAATTTAGGTGCCACCTCAGTAAGTCTGTTTTCTCAGCTTCCTCTTCCTCCGTCCCCTGTGATCTGCCCAGGTGCTCTGCACAGTCCAGCAGAGAATCCTTCCTGACATGTGAGGAGAGGCAGTAGGCCGAGTGGCCCTGAACCTCATGGCCATTTCCTGTATTCCCGAATTAAGGGGAGTGTCAGGGCCCTTGACACACTGATCTCTCCTCTTCCACCAGGCTCTACCGTCTCTGCCAGCCCCCTGTGGATGGAGACCTCTGACCCCCAGGCTGCGCGCTGCTGTGGCCCAAGCTGGGATTTGGGGACAAGGACCCACTGCTTTCTCCAGAGCTGGCCCCGGCCTCTGCTTCTGTTCATCCTGGGCCTGCTCAGTACCGTCTTCAAAGAGTGCGGGGACCCACAGAGCTACTGGGTTCCTGCCTCTCAGGACGGCTCAACTGCACTTTGGAAACCCCAATTTCCTCCTAAATTCACATTCCAGACTACCCCCCTAACTGTACTAACCAGCTCGATGGACTTGGGAAGCTGGCTCTCGACCGCTTGTCTGCCTGGGAAAAGACTGAAATGGACCTTATTTATGGGGCGTCATGTCCCTTGGGGCCTCCCTAGGACTTCCTATCCGTGTCCCGGATGGTGGCATCAAGGACTATTTTCTTTTGGTCTGTTGTGATTATATATTTGACATTTTAAATTTTAAAGAATTATATTGTTTAACAAGGGACCAACATAAAGTAGTATTGACGTTTTCCCAATCCTACTAAAAAAAGAAAAAAACTAAATTATTGAAATTTGTAAAATGTCAGTATTTCATCTTTTTTAATATTTGGGTATCACTGGTATTGACAGCAACCCCGTCTCTCTGGCAGGTGTACAATTAGAGATGAATTCTGTGACTCTTTGAGTGACAGGCTCTGGGTGTCAGGGAGTGTCCCCAGCTGAGAGCCTGGCTGTCCCACAGGTGCAAACATGTCACACATGTTATAGTGATTTCTGTGCTGTGAGCTCCATTACGGACACTGAGGGACTATGGGCCAATTAGAGATAGGAAGTGACGTTCCCTCTTCTTGTGAAGGGACCCATGAAGCACCCTCTCAGTGATTTGTCCCTCAGCTCTGCTGGCCCCTGTCAGGATAATGTCACAGCTAAGGAGGAAGAGTGGGGTCTTCCTGCTTGGGCATAGCATGGGATTTTGGTGCCCATCTCTTACTCTCCCTCATCACCTGCCGTCACACTAGGTCGTGAGCTGGGCTCTTTGGGGTGATGTGGTTGCAGAGGGCTGGGTGTACGTATTGATTTACTTCCAGAGATATGGGTTTGCAGAGAATTTGCACTAGGTTTTTTTATGATTAAAAATCCATTTATAGGGGCCGGAGAGATAGCACAGCGGTGTTTGCCTTGCAAGCAGCCGATCCAGGACCAAAGGTGGTTGGTTCGAATCCTGGTGTCCCATATGGTCCCCCGTGCCTGCCAGGAGCCATTTCTGAGCAGATAGCCAGAAGTAACCCCTGAGCACTGCTGGGTGTGGGCCCCCCCCAAAAAAATCCATTTATAGGGGTCGGAGCAGTAGAGCAGGGCGTAAGGCATTTGCCTTGCACACGCTAGCCTACGAGATTTGATCCCTGACATCCCATATGGTCCCCCAAGCCAGGAGCAATTTCTGAGTGCATACCCCTGATCATCACTGGGTGTGGCCCAAAAACCAAAAAAAAAAAAAATCCATTTATAGAGGCTGGAACAATAGCTCAGCAATAGGGTGTTTCCTCTCCATGGCCAACCCGAGATGGACACAGGTTGGCTTCTTGGCATCCTATTTGGCTCCCCGAGCCTCCCTGGAGCCATTTCTGAGTGCAAAGGCAGTAGTAACCGCTGAGTGCCCCCGAGTATGGCCTAAACAAATAATCTATTTGTAGTATGAAGACTGAAGCATAGTGGGTTCCTTTGAAGCATTGCCCTTGGTGGGGATATGGGAAGAGGGTCTGGAGACTCAGTGTGGGCTCAGATAAGCCACAGCCCCTTGCCAGTGATATTGCCACTTGAATCATAGCTTTCTCCTCTAAGTGGGGGACAGTTTCTCACTTCCTGTCAAGGTGATGAAGATCGCTGATGATATGGGGGTCAAGGGCTCGTGATAACTACATTTGCCTTGATTATGGATTCTGAGTCTGCCTCTGTCCACAATGATGGAAACATGGGACCATGGGAGACACTAGGCTCTCCCACACCATTATGAATGGGGACTAGGCCAACTTCCAGGGTGCTCCTGAGCCTGGGTAGGAGTGAGTTAACAGAGTTCCACCACGCAGCCAGCATTCTTGAAGGCTGGAAAGGAACGAATCAGAACCTCAAAAGACTTCAAAGGGACCAATCAGAATAGTTGCTGTCAGCTTAATGGCACTGTCCAGGGCCCGGGCTATGAGCACTCTTGTCACTTGGTCAGTTACAGCTAGGAAATGTCATTTCTTGGGCCACATTCCACCTTTTTTTTTGGGGGGGGAGCACACCTGGCAGTGCTCAGGGGTTACTCCTGGCTGTCTGCTCAGAAATAGCTCCTGGCAGGGCACGGGGGACCTTACGGGACATACGGGTTGGGATTCGAACCAACCACCTTTGGTCCTGGATCGGCTGCTTGCAAGGCAAATGCCACTGTGCTATCTCTCCGGGCCCCACATTCCACCTTTGTCTAGCCTTGCCCCCCACCTCCAGCCCTCCGTTCCCACACTCAAAACATGGAGGTCTCTGAGCATCTGCTGCGGTGACCATCCCCAATCATGGCCAGCTGTGGGCCCCATGAACCATGCTGTCCTACTTTGTCCCATAATATCCCATAATGTCGGATTGTGACCACTTCTTAGTCTTCTCTCCCAAAGGTGCCTGTCTCAGACATTAGATGACTCTGTGCTTTTTCCCTCGGACTCTGGAAAATTCCACACGATAGCAAGGCCTAGTGGCACATCTTGAGGCCAGTGCCTGGATGCAGGACACACCCCATGAAACTCATCCATATTGGGGGTAGGTGCCACCGGTGTTAGCGTTCCAGTGGAAGTAGCATTTGCTGGCTCTGGACTGTAATAAGAAGAGAGAATTTCTTGTCATTTTGGATCAGGGTCTCTGTGGGTAGAGGGAGCTGTGGGGCCACTGTGACCTTGATCCAGTCCCATCTTTTCTGGGGCCACCCTGGATGCTTTCTGAAGCCACAGGAGCCAAGGCTGTCCACAGACTCTTCGAACACTAGGTGACCGCCCAGTGGTCTGGACTGAGACTTGGGAATCAAGATGGATTTGCTTTTGTTCCCCCCGCCCCTCCATAAGTTGTTTCTATGATTTTGAGCTTGAAGCATTCTTAAAATATTCGGTTTGGGGAACTGGAGCTAAAGTACAGCAGTAAGGTCTTTGCCTTGTATGCAGCTGACCTGGGTTTGATCCCCAGAATTCTAGTTGATTTCCCCCAACACTGCCAGGAATGACCCCTGAGTGCAAAGCAAGACATAAGCCCTCAACATCACTTAGTGTGGCCCCAGAATTGAAATAGTGGATTTCACTTCTACATTCTGACTTGTGGTTCTCATGAAAATTCAGGGCCTCTGGCTCATGTTCCCAGCAGCTTCTGGGTTAGGTTCGTTCTGGTTCACTGCAGCCTTTCCAAACCCACATTCTCTGTGCCCTGACTCCGACTCCGCAGAACTGGACTTAGCTACAGAGTCTCGAATGTGACCCCTTGGGTTGAGAGAACCCAAGCACGAAGCTGCGCTGAACAGGGCCCTGCACAGAGCCCTGCAACTGACAAGTCTCTAGAATCTTCTCTGCTTTTCTGGAACAGCTGTATCTGACCTTCATTTATTCCCTTTTTCCCTTATTTTATTTTATAAGATTTTAAATTGAATCGCCATGAGATGCAGTTAAAGTTGTTCATGATTGGGTTTCATTTATACAATGTCCAACCTTCACCAGTGCACATTTCCTGCCACCAATATCCCCAATTCCCCCCCTTCTCCCTCCCTCTCCCCATTTTTCCATTGATGTACCTTTGACAGAGTTGACTCTAACATAGTTCCCATGTGACTTACATCAGAGGTCCCCAAGGAAGCCAAAGGCAGGAAGTGGAGCTCTAGCACCTTAATGCTTTTCTTCCAGGAATACGAGCCTTGAGCCTCTATCCCACCTACCGTAAAGCTCTGGCCATAGCCCTGTGGCTTCTGAGGGGGTTAGCTGAACCTGTGAAGCCTGAACCTGGCAGTCAGGTACTTGTCCTGCCCCACCCACTGGCCCTGTCACTCATTCACCTTCCCCCAGCTTCTGGAAGGCACCGTTTCAGCCTCAGTTTTCTTCTCTGAAGAGTGGGGATGTCTTTAGTCTCATACTGGGGGCCAAGGGTTTCTCTAGTGATTGAACCCTCCTTTCAGGATACAGAGATACTCTGTATGTCCAGCAGGTGGCAGCAGGGACTGCATAGTGCCCAGAGGCTGGGTTACAGTGGGGTGGTCTCCCGCCTTTCTAGGCTGGACTGCCATGTCTGGGGCCTGCTGGAGTCAGGCTGAACTGTGTGCTCTGTGCACGGTCTCTGCCCTTCCAGCTGGGTTAGGCTTGCAGTATATACATTTTCTATCTCTCTCTCTGGGTCTTTTCTCTTGATTATTTCTGTCTCTCCCACTGTCCCCTTTTCCTTTTCTAGTGTTTCTCTTTTTCTTTGTCCCACAACATGTCTGTGAGCTTGATTCTCTTGGTATATTTTCTCTTTGGTACTCTTTCTTTCTCTGCTTTCTTTCCTTGCACGTGGACATGTGAAAAAGATATGGAAGATCCTTGTCTATTGTAATCAGGTACTTGTGAGGGATCAGTAATCCTCTATTCCTAAAGTGCACCCCCAGGCTGGGGAGGAGACCACAATCACCTTTTGTGGGAAAGAGCTGGCCACCAGGTGGCACTGCCTAGTGGCATCACTGACTACAGGCAGGGAGAGGCTTTAGGAGTTTGAGTACTTGGGTGAGACAAGAGCTATTTATTCCTATCTGGACATAACTTACACCCTTAGTGGGGACAGCCAGACAGGGCTGCACTAAGTTTGATCCCCAGGTGCAGGGTTATCTTGCCTAGGACCCTGTCCTCCTTGCCTCAGTCCCAGGATCCTGGAGAACCGAAGAATTTACAGCCACATTTCTCAGTAAGAGCTTCTCACCTTTGGTCTTGCAGAGAGAGGAGCTCAGTGATCCCAGAAGTTCCACTCAGGCCTTGCACTATTGCACTGTGTGGAATGTGGAGTGTGGAATGTGGTGATGACATAGAAGGACATTCCTGTCCACTCTCTGCAGATGGGGATTTCAAGCACTGCTGGAGGTGAGCCATGATGAACAGGGGCCAGTTTGCAGCTGCTGGAACCAGAGAATTTGCTGGGACAGACATTAGAATAGGGGAGGTGACTCTTGTCCCTGAATAATTGTTCAAAGCCCCTGTACAGAGTGCCCTGGGCTATTGTCCATGTCACATTGGCCCCTATCCTGCAAAGCCAGCGAGTGACCCACATACCTTGGATCTCACACAGTCAGCCCCAGGCTCCCCTTCCGCTGCCCACAAACACCCTCCTATAGGCTACCTGTGTGATCTCAGCCAGAGGGTGGGTCACGGGGGCAGCTGTTTTCATGGCTTGTGGCCACTTCAGGCTTTTGAGTTAGAAGGACCTGCAGAACTCAGGGGCTCTGTGCTCAGAAATCACTTCTGTTAGGTTCAGGGTATCATATAGGATGCTGGGGATCTGACTTGAATCTGTTGGCTGTGTGCAAGGAAAACGCCTTACCTGCTGTACTATGGCTCAGCCCTTGGGAGGGATTCTTTTACTATGGGATAGAGGGCTACAAAATACAAAGGGCAACTTGTAAGAATAAAGGAAACCCATCATGGGTTCCTTTGCCTGTGATTAGTGGGTATTGGTCCACTTCTGTCCAATGAGGTGTAAAGATTTTGCTCTGGGGGATTCTGGGAAAACCTTTTATCCCTGAAGATAGGGCTAAGGAAAAGCTTGGGCAACCAATCTCCCTCCAGCCCCTAAGCCCTCTTCCTCCACCTTCCAGCCCTTTCCTCAGACCCCCAGACCTTATCTGAAGCATCCCTCTTAGACCTTCTCTTTCTATCCCCATAGCCTTTCTTTCCAGCTCCCTAGACCACCTTCCTCAGCCCTGGGCCCTTCTCCTTATAATCTCCCAGCCCTTCTCTCTCTAGATTCCAGCTCTTCTCCTTTCAGTCCTTTCCTCTGCCCTTCTTCCCTTCACTTAGCCCCCCAGTTCACCTGGTCCCACGAGTCCAGATGATCAAGGTAATGTGTGTGTGTGTGTGTGTGTGTGTGTGTGTGTGTGTGTGTGTGTGTATGTGACTTTCTCAACCCTTCAAAGTTCCCACAAACTCTCGGCCCCCATTTCTCAAAGGCCTGAGGAAAAAAATGTAGCCTCTCCAGGGAAACCCTGAGTTTCTCTCCTGCTCACTCAGGACTTGTTTAGTAGTTTAGGGCCCGAGGCTGGGAAGAGGCATTGAATCAGGACTGAGAATTGTTCTTGGCTGCAGCTGGACAGTGGGCATGGGGCCCAAGCGGGATCACCTGCCCTGCCTGGGGTCCAACCTCCAGCACTGTACCTCCTTTCTACTCTCCTTGTTCTCAAGACTCCTGTTTGCTCTGCTCTGAATATTGACCTCTTCCCACATCCACAGGAGATCAGGCCCCTGTGTGATGGGATTTAGGGGTGGACCCAAGGGACAGGGCTAGTATCTTATTTAAAAAGCCACTGAGGACCCCCTCCCTTCCTTCTCCCTACCCCCTAGAGACCTTGCAAAATGGCACTGATTCAGAGCCAAGAAATTGTGCCCAGACCCCAGCTGTGCAGGTACCTGGAGGGGAGACTTGCCAGCCTCAGGAACTGAGAAATGAGCGTCTAATGTTCCTGCACCTCCCCACCCGTGGTGACAGCTTTTTCCCAGGGACAGCAGGACTGGCTCTGCAGAGTTCTGCTGAAGGAGCTCTTTGCTTTGTGAATGACAGGCTCTGCTCAAAATAAAAGGAGTTCAGGAATGACCAGATGTAGCCCTACCTGTCACAGACAGGTATTATTTGCCTTCAAGAAACAAACGCCACAAGTCTCAAAGCAATAAAGCTGAGGTTCGATTCTCTAAACCTAGGATTCCAAGGAGGTTTTAGATGGCAGCGGGCATGGCTGGCTCAGAGACTAGCTTGTCAAGGACCGGGTCCTGCTAAGATGCTTTATTCTTCAGCCTTGGCCTTCCCCCTGCTTGTTGAAGGAGCTTCTAAGGGTCAAGGGACATCTGAGTGTGATCCAAAGGCAGAACCACATGTTTTTGGGGTTTTTTTTTTTCCTTTTTCTGTTGCCTCTGAGGCCCAAGGAAACTTTTTAGGTGCCTGTGAGTATTTTCTTTTCTTCTGTTTTGGCTAAAATGCAGCTTGGAGGGGCTGAAGTGATATTATGGGGCAAGTATTTGCCTTGCTCTAGGCCAATGTGGGTTTGATCCCCAGAACCTCATATGGAGTACCCTGAGCTCCATCAGAAGTAACCCCTGAGCACCACTGGGTGTGGCCCCCAAACAAACAAACAAACAAACAAACACAAACAGATGGCCCTTGGAGTTCATTACTAGACTAGATGTCAATAGAGGAAATAGGTGACCGTGATGGACAGGTGGTTTGATACCAGAAACTATGGAATGTGCTAGTGATCCTCGGAGGTGGTTCTCATCAACTACTGTGGGTAGTAGGAGACTGCTGACCTTTCTCACACCCACTTACTCTCTCAGGTTGCCTGTGTTGTCTGCTGTGTGTCTGTGTCTGTGGCTGCTCATTTGCCTGCTGAAGTGTGATTTATCTCATTACAAATTATTTTCCTTTTATTTCTTTTTTTTTATGATTCACTTAGAGCAATGTAATGGGTTTTTAAGTGCATGTGATATTTATAGGTTAAGTATTTATGGCTTTCATTTCCAGGCAAAGGAGAGGTCATAGAGCATGTTGTGGCTCCTGAGAGACCCCTGGGTTACCCTGAGAGGGTGTGGCCACATACTTGACTGTCATGGTGCCCAACACGCCATCCACACCTGACCACTTAGTAGCCAGTGGGTCACAGCAGGGTCTAGGAAGGTATTCCACATAGCACCACAGAGAGGCCTGGGAGTGCTCAAGAGGCCAGTGAGGCAGGGTGTGGTATATCTTTAGTCCTGAGATCTGATGGTGATGGGGGACCCTGAAATGTCATGGTGGAGACCCTGAGATCTGGTGGTGGAGACCTTAAGGTCTGATGGTGAATGTTCCACTCCATTCCTGCCAGTAGATAGTCATGAAACTGTTGCATTCATTTTTATCCAGCAGAGATGCTGCACTTAGGACAAATGGTCAGTTTTTCTGAGTGCACCCCAAGGAAGACAGGGTACGTAAGGTATGACAGTACCCATAGAGATGGAAAGTTCTGGAAGGGGAAGTCTCCTTATATCCATTCCTTCAGTCACCCAGCTAACATGCACAGAGTAAGGATCAGATACAACGGATCATGTACCCAGTAGGAAAGACTGGGGAAGCTTTCTTTCTAGATGTTTCTCTTTAGCCAAAGATGAGGTCCATGATGAGGTGGACAGATTGAGCAGGGGTGGGTTCTGTATAAATGAAGTTTCACTAGAAGAAAAGGCTAAAGCAGTGCTCTCAAACTCAATTTACCTGGGGGCCGCAGGAGGCAAAGTCAGGGTGATCCTTGAGTGCAAAGTCAGTAGTAAGCCTTGAACATTGGGGGGTGTAACCCAAACAACTAAAACAAAACAAAACAAAACAAAACATAAAAAGATTCCTCTAGGGCAGGCTCACAAAATGTATGGAGGGCCGCAAACGGCCTGTGGGCCGCAAGTTTGAGACTCCTGGGCTAAAGTTTGGCAATGATTTCGTTATAAAACTAAGTAAAATAGAATCAAATGCTTGGCCTTACTCTTAAAATATTCTTACTGACACATTCAAAGAAACTGTCCTTCAAACTGCCCTAAAAATAGGCACCAGAAATCACATACATTAGAATGGGAGCAGGAGACACAGCAGGATCTGCTACCTTTCAGATCTCCACCAAAACTCTCTCAGGATTCCTGGGGAGAAGCTACTAAGGCATGTTCTGGGGAAGCATAAAATCTGACCTGGGAGCAAGTACACATTAGCACATAGATTTGGATAATTGCAGGATCGCCCCAATTTCATTTTGAATGAAGGTTGGTGTCTGAGAGGAGACTCTGAGTGTTATAGTAAGGAGAGAATACAGCCTTGGGTCCAGGTGCATGGTCACACAGAGTCAGTGTTTTGAACTTTACCATGATCTCATGAACTGGAAGTGGCTATTCACTTGGTAAGTGACCGAATACCCTTGCTCCCAGCGGTGCCTTTTAGTTACTAAAGTTGGGGATAATGAATGTTCCTCACATGGTGCAAAGGAAGCAATCAGAAGTCATTGGGATCTAAGGACATGGGGGTGACCTTATCTTGACATAAACTCCCTACCCTACTACCTACCCCCAGGCATCATGGAATCCTAAGAGGAAGAACCTGCACCAAGAAACTGGGAAGACTATTCTAACATCATGTAGGGTTGCCAGGAGAGATCAGATGGGGTGTCAGTGGAGGAAAGATGTTTAGGTGGGCGTTTTTACTGTTGTGTCTCAAAGAAGAGAATAACAGCACCTCAAGAAGTGCTTTACATGGCAAAGTCCTGTTCATCCTGGCATCATAGAAATTGCCATTTTAGGGGCCAGAGTGATAGCACAGTGGATAGGGCATTTGCCTTGCACATGGCTGACCTGGGTTTGAATCCTGGCATCCCATATAGTCCCAAGACTGCCATGAGTAATTTCTGAGCACAGAGCCAGGATTAACTCCTGAATGCTTTTGGGTGTGGTCCCCAAACAAAGAAACGCAAACAAAAAACAAGACAAAAAGAGAAATTGCCATCTTAGAAATTGCTTCAATTTCTCTATGGGGACGAGAGAGAAATCATGCCACATAACAACTTGAAAGGCTTATATAAAATTGTAACTGTCCTTTGAAGATTTGAAATGCAGAGACATTTTGCAAAGAGAGACCAGGAGGAAGGATGGGCAGGCTGTCCACTTCGTCAATAAAGCTTTATTGAAACACAGCTGTGCTCATTTGTCTATATACTATTACTGCTTTCACACACTACACGGACAGTGTAAAGTTTTTGCAGTGGAGATTGGATGACTTACAAGCCCATAATCTTTACTCTGAAGTCCCTTAAGATAATCTTCTTTGTGCAGGGATAAGAATATAATTGTCTGCTCTGAGTTCTGACACTCAGCAACAGAGGCAGCCAATACACCCTGGCTGGCAGTGGCAGAGCCAGGTCTGTGCAGCTTCGGACCTCTGCCCTTTACTGCCCACACTTATGGTCAGCCCAGGAACTGATACCCGTCACTGCCCCTCCCTCCACAGCCCCTATTTCCTTCATTTCCCAGGAGCTGGGTCTGTCCGAACTTACACGCCAGCGATGTGTCCAACTTGGTGTCCACTAATATCTGGCACATGCAGTGCTCAGCACACAGAAAGTGTCCTTCCAAGGTTTCACTCAGAAAGAAATTTCACTCCCTCCCTCTATTGCTTTGTTATCCCACTAATTAATTTTACTCCCTCTAACTATTGCTTTGTTATCCCAATGACCAACTAAGTCAGAGAGATCAGGTGACCAGATGTCACAAAGCCGAGATTGAACATACTGGGCTGTGAGATCTGGTCTCTGATACTGTGGTCTTACCCCAACAGTGAGTGTTCTGCCTTCTTCCTTCCTCATCTTCCTGGGGCCTTTCTTATGGCACTTTGCCCCTAGTTCACCAAGGTACACCCCTACCCGAGGCAGCACAAGAGTCTGCCCCAGACAGAAACCCGCTGTCCTTTTCATTTGATCATTGAACAAAGGACATAAATCCGGTAATATGTGTGTGATCAGTTGCCCCATCTATATTCCCTTAAGAAACCAATTTACAGCCGTCCACACTGGGGGACGATTATTTCCCAATAGTTTATAGTATCAAGGCTCCTTTATTTCCCCCAATAAATCTAATGCACACGGACTGGCAGATCCCGGTGTCAGCTCGTGAATCATTCACAGTGCTTGCAGATACTTGAGGAGATTACGGTTTTGCATAATGCAAATCAGGAAGGGAAGATGTTTGCTCTGCCTCACTGTGGATGCAATTAGAGCAATGAACACCAGGAGAAATTCGTTTTCCCGGGACAGAGAGAGGTCTGTTTGGTATGCAAAAGAGCACGGTTATTTGCAACACAGAAGCCTGGAACGTGGGTAGCAAAACACCCAGTGACTGTTTGATTTGCAGCTTTAAAGAATTTAAAGATGAATAAAACATTGAATAAATTTTCAAAGAACCCTTGTCAGACAGCATTAGATCTAAGGACTTGAGAAGGAACAAAAAGCATGACCCTACCTGGGGTACCCCAGCTCTGAGCTCTGGTTATACCCTCCTGAATGCATTCTGAATTTTCTCCCACCCACTCTATTCTGTTCCAAGGTCAGTTTCCTCTTCCAGGAAGTCCTCTCTGTGTACACCATCCTACTGACCTCCATTCTTCTGTCTGACTTCCAGCTTACCAGTTCACTCATGCATTTATTCTCTGACCACCTACCATGTTCCAGGTACTCACTGTTCTAAGAGTTGGGAATGGAGCAGCCAAGCAAACACGCCAATATCTTGGCCCTGGAACTAAGTTCTAGCAGGGAGCAGAGACCAGTAAACAGGGCAGAGAATATGGCTATGCCAGAGAAGCAGCTTCGTACTCTGGAGAAAGAGTCAAGGGCAAGTGGGAGGCTGGGAGATGTGAGGGCTGGACTGTCTGGTGGTTGGAGACAAGGGGATGTGAGAGGCCTGGCTTATGACATGTCGAGAAAGGTCAATGTGAACTTGGGGGAACACAGGAGCTAGTTCTAAGGGAGAGAGTTTCAGGGTAGGAGAAGCAGAATGGGGCCTGGTTGGGACAGAGGGGGTCTGGCTGGGGGGCAGAGTGAGCCTAGCTGGGGGCATGGATATACAGACGGGGCCTGGCTGGAGCACTGGGGTGGGGTCAGAGCAGGCCAATCTGGGTGGAGGCAGAGAAGACCTACAGGCTCTGCCTTCTGGAAAGGACCAGAGCCAGGAGGGCCTAGCTAGGCTATAGCCATGCTCTATCCCAGCCTATTAGGTTGCAAAGCTCAGGGCCTGTTCCTCACTAATGAAGAAGTAGGGACAGGCCCAAGGAGCAAGGAAAGGTCGTTTCTGTGCTCTCAGAGCTTCCTCCTGCTCCTGAGCACCCTGGGACCCAAGGGTCTGGGCTAAGTGGATTTTCTGTGCCAAGTATTCCCAGGGTAGGTACAGTACTCACACCCTCACCCCAGAATCCAGGGTGAAGCAGTATCTAACCAGTTCATCTCTCACTCAGCAGCTGTGTGTCCTGGCCAGTTACTCTGTATTTCTGAGCCTCCCTTATCTTACCTGGAGGCAGGAGAGAGGTGATGGGGATGAGATTCAGGCTAGGATATGGGCCTCAGAAATAACTGGGATGCTGGGGAGTTGTGGAGTGTAGACGAGGGAAGTAGTTTGGGTGTGGGCAGCAACCTCCGCAGCATGAGAGCCCTCAGGACATGAGAGTCAGAGTGCAGAGTGGAACCTGGCAGGAGGTCACAGTGGTCATCACAAAATTGAGGAAGCAAGGCCAGAGCAAGGCATCTGGGGTGCTTCTGCTGGACCTCTAGGCCATGCTGGTTACCCCATAGGTGATTTGAAACCAGGTGAACTCTGGGGTTTGGAGTGGTCAGAACGACTCTCACTCTGGCTCCTCCTGAACCTGCAAGGTCCTAGGGTGGCCAGCTCACAGGTGGTCCAGTTAGTTTAAGGCCCCTACCAACAAATAGACTGATTAATACCTAGTAGCCACTCTCTGGGACAAGGACAGTGTTGGACAGGGAGACGGAGGCTGAACCCCTGATGTCTGGGCTGATGACTAGAAAAGGAAGGAATCAACTTCATCTCTGGGCTGAGGATGAAGTGGGGTTGTCTATTGGGCCCAGCCCTTGTTTAAGAGGCTCCATCTGCTTTTCCTGCAGTTGTAGGTGGTGATCTCCTACCCTCCCCTCCTCTATGCTGGATTTGGTCCCTGCTGCTAGCTGGGCTCCTGGCAGGACTTGTGGTGATGTTCTGTTTAGAAGGTGTTAGGAGCTGACTTTGGTGAGGGCTGCCCCACTGCAGGAGGTCCTAACAGCTGTTGGAGGGGGACCCCAATACTCTGCATGCTGCAGACCTTCTCTTTCTCATGCCACCCCTCCCTGCTCTTCCCAAGCAGACACAACAGCAACTTGAGCCCCAAAGTGTCTGGGGCTTGGTTAGACACATGGCTGGGGCTGGGGCATATCCAGAAGCTGCAGGGCCCAAGGATACTGTGGGGGCCATTCCTGCTCCCCGCTTTAGGGACTGCAGGTTCCTCTCTGGGATTTGCGAGCAGAGACTTCCATAGTTTGTGTGCATCAGCCTATAGAGCTGACTGTGCTGGGCTCTCAGGTACAGAGAAATTCTGGGTGATACAGCTCAATGACGGAGTTGGCCACTGATAGAAGCTGGCCTCAATTGCAGATCAGTCCCCCCAGCTCAGGCAGCTTTTCAGCCTATTTAAGTTCCTATTTCAAGTCTTTGTTCTTTTGGTGGTGAGGGAGTTTTATGCTATTTTTTATTTGGTGCTACAATCCATTTTGAATTATTTTTTGTATGTTATTGGAGATTTGGGTCCTTTTTGTCCCCAAATAGATGACAAGCTGTTCCAACACCACACATTCAGTCTGTTCCCCATTGACTTTTTTTTTTTTTTGAGGAGGTATTTGGGACACATTTAGTAGTACTCAGGGGTTACCTCTGGCTCTGTGCTCAGGGATCATTCCTCACAGGGCTTGGGATGCCATATGCAAGGCTAGGGATCAAGTGTCTTAATTTCTGTATTATCTCTCTGGCCCATATTGATTTATTTTTGTAGTTTGTTAAGAATGCATCGGCCATATTGGTGAGGGCCTATTCTGACTCTGTTCCCTTTCTTTAATCTATGCTTCTGTTTCTTTATTGGTACTACAGAGCTTTATCATGATAGCTTTTTAATTGATCTCAAAATGGGGGTAGCGATTATCCAAATTGCATTTTTCCAAAATTGTTTTCGTTGTTAATTCCCTTGTCTGTACATTTTAAAATCAACTCATCTATCTATATTGAATGTTCTGCTGGCATTTTGGCTGATATTGAGTTAAATCTACATTGGGAGAAAGAATGGACTATTTTTGTTTTGGGGTCACACCCAGTGCTTGCTGCTTAAGGCTTACTTCTGACTCTGCAGTCAGGAATCACTCCTGGCAATGCTTGGGGGACCATATAGGATGCCAGCGATGAAACCTGGGTCAGCCATGTGCAAGGCAAATGCCTCCCTCCCCCTATGGTACTATTTTTATTTTTGATTTTTGGGCCACACCCAGTGACGCTCAGGGGTTACTCCTGGCTATGTGCTCAGAAGTCGTTCCTGGCTTGGGGGACCATATGGGAAACTGGGGGATTGAACTGAGGTCCGTCCTAGGCTAGCGCAGGCAAGGCAGGCACCTTACCTGCAGCGCCACCGCCCGGCCCCCCTAAGGTACTATTTAAGATGCTGTTTCTCAGTGTTTCCACTAAATGTAAGTGGAATAAAGACTCTTGGGATTAGGCTGACTCTCGGGTTGACTGTTAGCCCTCCAAGATTTGTGGGGTCCTGCAGGGCAGCATTTAAAGTTCTTCGAAGAAGCATCACTGACTCACTCCCCAAGACACAGGGTTCTTTGCACAGAACCTGGCATTGCCAGGAAGACTTCAGCTACATCTGGGGGCACTTCCAGCTTGTTAAGACCCCAGCTTTCCATATCTTAGCACCCTGTGGGTTTCTTGCAGAATTTCTCAGAGAGTTTCTTGCAGGTGGAGGCAATCAGGCACCTCCAGCTCCAGCTTCTGTGCACTGACTTAGCAGCCTCCTCAGAAACCAGTTGCTTTAATATCCAGAGACAATAAAGACAAGGGCCAGGAGGACCAGTCCATGGTAAGATTGTCACAAAGAGGGGCCGGAGAGATAGCACAGTCGTGTTTGCCTTGCAAGCAGCCGATCTAGGACCTAAGGTGGTTGGTTCAAATCCCGGCATCCCATATGGTGCCCCCGTGCCTGCCAGGAGCTAATTCTGAGCAGAAAGCCAGGAGTAACCCCTGAGCACCGCTGGGTGTGGCCTAAAAACAAAAACTAAAAAAAAAAAAGATTGTCACAAAGAGTGGAGGAGTGCAGTTAGGGCAGAGAAGGGCTACTATAACAATGCTAGTTGTAAACTATCACTCTGAACAAGAACTGGGTGTTGGAAAGGCAGTAAAGTGAAATGACTGATACTCCTCCAGTAATAATATTGCAAACCACAGTGTTTAAATGGAAAATAAAAGGAAGAAAGAAGACAGAGAGAGAGGAAGGCAAGAGGGAGAGAGGGAGAGAAAGAGAGAGTGAGTTTGCCACAGAGGCAGGAAGGAGAGAGGGCAGGAGGGAAACTGGGGGCATTGGTAGTAGGAAATGTGCACTGGTGATGAGTGTTGTACATTGTATGACTGACATTCAACTTTGTGATAGTATTTTTCACCATAATTCAATTAGAGAATTTGTTTATTAAGAAAAAGAAGGAACGAAAAGAAACCAGATGCTTCCCTTCTAAGGGCCAGCAAAGCCCCAGGTATGCAGGTCATGTGGCTACTTCATCTGCCTGAGCTCAACCAAATAAATAGACCGAGAATTGGGAGGAGCAGCCACTGCTGGCCCAGTGAGCATCAGGGTCTGATCCCATATTTATTCCCAGGGCAGCAGCAGCAGAAACCCAGGGGCCAGTCCCACCAGACAAGTTGGCTTTGCTGCCCTGTGGGTGCCTTCATGCAGTCTCTGCTCTCTACTTCCTTCAGTCAGCTCGCTGGAGCTGAGATTCCAAGACACATGGCCATGAAGACAGGGTCTTGGTCTATTGTTACTGGTGAAGGGACTGAGCACCAGAGAGAGGTGACCATTTCTCTAGCTCCCACAGGGTCTACTAGGTTCTGGGGCTAAAGCCTGAGCTGGATCCCTTTGAGAGGCCTCTGCAGGAAAGCTGGGCCAACTCGGGCTATACTTTACTTGGGCTTTGCCATCTCCTGGGAAGTTTTCAGGAACTCCCAGAGCTATGTAGGTGCAAAGGTGGGTGCAAAGATCCAATGAGGCAGGATCTCCCGGTAGTTTGTCTCTGTACCCCAGCACGGACCACGTAACAGGTTCTGTTCCCACTCAGTGCCCAAGTGAGCCCCACATCAACCCAGACCCTTTTCATGTAAGGGAAAATGCCACCTATGGTTCAATCAGGTATGTGAGTATTCTTGGTCCCTGTGCTGTGGGAAAGTGGGGGTAGCTGCAGGTGGCCCTGCAGATTGTCCCCCATCCTCGCCATCCTTGCAGAATAAATGACAAAGTTCTGGTCTGCCACAGTGTGTGCCTTTCATGTCATGGTGTTCAACCACTAACCTTCATATCCTAGCTCTCTCACTGGAAGGGCTGGCCTCTAAGTCACTTTAAAAATAACTTTACCGGGGCTGGAGTGGTGATGCAGTGGTAGGGCATATGCCTTGTACGTGGCTGACCTAGGACAAATCATAGTTCAATATTGTCCCCCAAGCCAGAAGCAATTTCTGAGTGCATAGCCAGGAGTAACCCCTGAGTATTATTACCAGGTGTGGCCCTCCCTCCACAAAAAACCTTTACTGAGGCCACAGTGATAGCACAGTGGGGGAGGGTGTTCGCCTTGCTTGTAGCCAACTCGGGCTAAATACTTGGCATCCCAGGTACTGCTACGAGTAATCCCTGAGTATAGAGCCAGGAGTAAGCCCTGAGCACTGCTGGGTGTGGCCTGAAACCAAACCCCCTCACCGCATCCAAAAAGTTATACACACACACCCAGTGGTCCTTTTTAACCTTTTATTTTATTTATTTATTTTTTTTGAGAGAAAGGAGAGGACACCCTGCAGCAAGCTCAGGGCTTACTCCTGAATCTGCTCTTATCGCTCACTTCTGGCAAGGTTCAGGGGACCATATAAGGAGTGGGGTGTTTTCAACATTTTTGTTTTTTTCTTGGGGGGGTGGTCACACCTGGCAGCGCTCAGGGGTTATTCCTGACTTTACGCTCAGAAATCATTCCTGGCAGGCTCGTGGGACCATATGGGATGCTGGGATTCAAACCACCATCCTTCTGTATGCAAGGCAAATGCCCTATCTTCATGCTATCTCTCCGGCCCCATTTTCAGTGTTTTTAACCTTCACGTATCAGCCTCTTCTCTCATTGTGGAGACCAGGCCAAACTCATTCCCAGGCCTTTGGAGGGAGTTACATGTAGATTCTTCCTTCACTTCTTGAATCCTTGTTGTAGAAGAACACCCCAGTTTTGCCTCTGCCTTATATGAGAGGTATCAGACTTCAGGGACCATGTGTCTCCTTCCCATCTCTGCCCCTAGTATCTAGGGAAGAGAGATGGAAGAAATGATAGATGGAAACTGGGGTGCTGAGGGCTTGGGGTTCCTGATGGCATTTTAGCAGGAAAGTCAACTTAGGGAGCCGGGAGGTGGCGCAGGAGATAAGGTGCCTGCTGCCTTGCCTGTGCTAGCCTAGGACGGACCACGGTTCAATCCCCTGGTTCCCATATGGTCCCCCGTGCCTGCCAGGAGCGACTTCTGAGCACATAGCCAGGAGTCACCCCTGAGTGTCACTGGGTGTGGCC
>PVKC010005456.1:0-33159 GCA_004027635.1 Crocidura indochinensis | reverse complement strand
TAATTTACATGTTTTTGCAAGAGAAATGAAACTTATCAGAATAGGAACTTAAGTCAAAAGCAGGAACTTATACAATGGTAACCTATTAAGTATATAGCTTTGTGCTTACTTAACTTTAACTTGGTACATCCTGTAGTTGTTTTTTCTTATCTGTGGTTTCCTTATGGTTCATGAGAAACCGTCAGACTCTAATTAATATATTAATAGCCTCTAATTAATGTTTGGAAGGTCAGATTCCATTATGCCCTAGGTCCTAGGCCAAGCAGTCTCCAACATATATATAAAATATATATGCAGACACAAGAACTTGGCTTCATAGACACAAGAATCTTGGCTGATACATTAAAAGCTTGTGATTATAAAGTGTTAAAACTGTTTCACTATCAAAATTCTCATATTGTAACACTGAAAGATCACTTTCATGTAGTAATAATTTCTTTTTCATTTTCTTACATTGAATTCTCAGCTATATAATGATATAATGGCATTAGGAACAATTTTACATATGGATTCTATATCACTGATATATTTATTGGAATTCTTCTAATATTTGTCAGGAAGAGGGTCTTTTTATGTGACATCATCAAGTTTATGAACATTTCTACAACTGTTATAAAATGTAGCTTCAAATGACTTTCAAAAACAAATTAATTGTGTTGATAGGTGTAGAGATGTATACGTAGAATATTCATGTCAGTATTGGATTGAAAGTCATGGTAGTTTTTAAACCCAGCGAGCCTAATTACTTTAACTCCCAATTTGATCGTTTTTTGATTTAAAATCCACTTTAACATGTATTCTAATTGTGCTTGTTCTCATTCTTTTGTTAAAAATATAGATTGACTTTGGATTCCCAAGGACAAAGCTGGTTTTATAGCCTGACGTCAGCAATGTAGAAAAATAAGACACCAATTAAGTGAAGTAACCAACTGATAAAATTGATGAAACTGAAATTTAAATTGAACTGTTATGAGAATTTAGTTAAATACTTATCCTGATTAATGTAAATGGACAAGGTAAAAATATATATCACAAATTGATCAAATGACAAGTATTTCATGTTCAATCAGAATTTCATAAAACTGAAAAAGGTAAATTGTAATGTGTTTGAGAATTATAATGTGAAAGTGCATACACACAGCTCCATTGTTACTAGGCTTGAAATTGGTAAGCTAAATATTAAATTTGTGAGAGTAGATTAATTGGAAAAGAAAAATCAGCTCACAGAAGTAATATTGGGCCACTTTAATTTTAAATTCAGAAACCATGGTGGCTCAGAATCCTTTTAAAAACATTCAGATGTTCCCGATAGCCTGTAGACTTAGCGAGTTATTATACACTGGATTTAAGAAAGATCATCCTTGAGAATGAAAGCCCAATATTTTTTTCCTTGTGCTATGATGATGGAAAGATCAAACTGATTTTGGAATCAGTTTGAGCCAAACTTCATTTTCTTCCTTTTGGAATTATGCAAAATGTTTAATCAGAAACAAAATAGCAAGTGATGTAAGGAGATAGCTAGATAAGGAAGATAGAGGGAAAAAAAAAGAAGCCTCTTGCTTGCAAAGTTTAAAAGTTGGATTTTTGACACACAACAAGTCGTTTGTGATCTATTCTGGTCATCACAAGAAAGAGAGTTAGATTCTGAACTTACACTGTCTATTATCCAAAGGAAACTACTAGAGAAAGTGATGTTATTTTTGATCCCCTTTATTTCAAATGGCAACTAAAGGACATGGAGATGAGAGGGAGGGGATGAGAAGCAGAAAACTGACATAGGAAGAGGAGAAAACAGTTTGTACAATTCAGGTAGATAAACGTTTTCAGAGTTGATTTTTTTTTTGCCTTTGGCATAATGCTAACTGATTCAGCAGAAACAAAACTAAGAAATCTTCAATCTCTAAGTGAACAGTGGTTCAAAAGAGCCCAAATTGTCTCTTTGTCACAAATCTGCTTTAACTAGCACCAATAAAGCTTCCCAGGACCCGTGTGTTGATAAACTGTGGTGAGAATCGAGATATAAATATTTGAAAACCTTTTATTTAGTAGCAATGCCTGTCCTAATGTTGGTTTTTGTCTTTTCCAGTAATTGGTGTGGATGCCCAGAAGAACTGAATTAGCTGCATGAGCAAACTCACAATAATGTTTAGGCTACTTGTAGGCCAAATTGGGAAAAGAAAATTGGGCTAGTGCATAAAGAAAATATCTTTAAATTTATTTCTTCATTCTTTTTAAACATTTACCCACAGTTTCTGTTTCTCAAAAAGCTTTTCTGTGAATCACATCTTCTCTTTAGTTTTGAGGAATAGAATAAGCTGGGACTCAGTGTGCTTAACAAGAAAATGACGTCTAAATTAAAGAGACTTTGGTTTTTGCTTCTGGAACTGGAGGACGTCTGGATTGCTTATTCGTTTCACCTGGTCCGTTCTCATATGCAATACACTCAGCCTTGTGTGAGGCAGTTGCAAAGCTGATCTTGGCTGGCTCCACCATGTTTGGGGTTGACTTGCCCTGAGCAAATCTAGGTTAGGCTTATGTCAAACAGCCTGGCTCTTCCTGACAAGGCAAAGTGGCCTTTCATCCTCAGCCCAGCCACAGTGTGTTCTGCCAAAACCAGTGTTGTAGGCGGGAGATGAGGTCCTTGCGATTCAGGCCCAGAGTTGGCCACTCTGATGCCTCAATCAATGAGCAGCTGGAGGCAACAGATGGCCTCTTTGGGAGGATGCACAATGTTGGGTCGCAGGGGCAGGAACCAAGGAAAAGCTGATGACAGATTGGCCATGGGCAGAGTTAATGGCTGATTTGAATCCATTTTGAGAGCAAATTGGGCTTTGGAGAAAACAGAGAAATGACCTACAAAGACAGGGGAAGTGACCTCGAGTCACTGACGGAGGTATTTAGCATCTGAATTAGAACAAGACTTAGAGATCGACTTATGTACATTTATATATACTTTGTATAGAACACACTCTACATACAACATACAAACCACACACTTCACATGGACATACTCCACATGAATCATGCATATACAATATACTATGCATATCATAATACTTAGAGCATGCACATATACATATAGGTTCCATGTGTTACATGCACCACATGTTGCACACCACTCTGCATAGACCATACAATACACATCACATACCATATAATCAAGTAGATCACATATGTCACATGATCTACATGCATCACACAAGATATCACAAGTGACACAGCACAGGTATCATACACATACATCACACAGCATGCAACACAGAGAGAACACACATCATTTGCACAGGGCACATTACACACATTGAACTACACACAGCATACATATTGCATGTACTCATGCAAACCTCTACACATATTGCAATATCACTCACACTATGCAGGTCACAAATATATCTTCACACTACAATATATCCTACACACATCAATCATACACAAGCATATCACATGTAGAGAGGAACTTGGAAGCCTGCTCTCCTATAGCACATGTACAAGTGGAGGTGGAAACCTACTTTTTCCTGAGACTGGTCAGGACTGGGACTGAGTGTGGGTGAAAGTTGGCATTTTCAAGAAGCACCCCAGTGGGTCAGGATGAGCATTCAAAGGCAAAGACAGAAACAAAGTGAGTAATAATTATCATTGTACATGGGACTCATGAAGCATGCAGCATATATTGTTGTTTTCTTTAAGTAGTAATACCATTCATCTTCAAAAAAAGATACTCATGCATACCACATAAATCTTAAAGATCCTGTTTGAATGGAAGTCCTGTTTGGTATTGAGACTTGCACACTCTTTGGTTGGATCATTCTCATTCTGGCCAGT
The DNA here is from genome assembly GCA_004027635.1 of Crocidura indochinensis. Lineage (NCBI taxonomy): Eukaryota > Metazoa > Chordata > Mammalia > Eulipotyphla > Soricidae > Crocidura > Crocidura indochinensis. The sequence goes on along the minus strand of PVKC010005456.1, from coordinate 29,337 downwards.
ACTTTGAGGGATATAAATCTCTGTCCTCAGCACTTGGACATCAACCTTACACCTGATCACATTCTCACTTTTGACATGTGTGTGTAAATGTCAGTGCAGTGGGAGAGGCAAATGGAATTGTATTCAGCATGGACAAGGAGCTTGTACTTCTCCATCACATGTCTCTCCAACTCTACCTCTCTTTGCTCCTTTTATCTCTGGAACCACCTGTCACAGTGATCATCATTGAACTCCACATTATGGCTGGGACAGAGGGATCTCAGGATGGCAGACCCCAAGTTTCCTGGTCTAGGGATGTACATTTTCCCAGTCTGAGGGTGGAGTCTGTACCCCCCACTGAGCCTGCCTTCCTCCTCCCAGGCATCAGCTGAGTTTTTAGCAGCACTTAGTGACTAGAGTGATTATTAGTGGGGACCAGGAAGAACCTGCTGCCCTTCTTTATGGCAATAAAGAGCTCTACTTTCACATGGATGTGATGTGATTTCTGATAAGATGATAGCTGTGTGTCTGAAGGAACCTCTTTTCTCTCTTCATGGGAACACTTTTTCATTTGAGGCTCAGGACAGTATTACTCAGACCTAACAAACCTAAGCTAGAGAATACTAAAATGAATGTGGATGCTGAACTTGGTGCAGGTCAGAGAAATCCTTGTCCCTTGGGATGGCATTACTGCCAGAACAGAGAAGCAGGGAAGGTGACAATGTCCTCTGTTGCCTAATGGTACTCAGGAAGCTTCCAGAGTTGGTTATTTCCCAAGGTGGCTGGACCCTTTGTGATTCTTCATCCAGGTATTTCAACTTGTAGCTCCCTCAAAGAAATGCCTGGAATTTGTTTTATTTCCCAAACAAATCACCTATCTCTGTCTTGTTTTGTTTTGTTTCGTTTTGGAGCCACACCCAGCTGTACTCAGGATTTACTCCTGGATCTGCACACAGGAGTGCTCAGGGGATATATGAGATGCTGGGATTGGACCCAGGTTGGCTGTGTTTATAAGGCAAACATCCTACCCACTGTGCAATCACTCCAGTCCCCTCGCTTATTATTTTACAACCCAAAGTTAGGGTTAAGCTCTCTAGAGGACAATAATTAGTCATCCCTGGGAGCAAACAGACTTTACTTTCTCTTTTTCAGAAGCAGAGGTATCATGATAATGTAAAAGGGGAAATATGGCTTAACACATAAGGGATTTGTTTGGTTCATGAAACTGCTCAGTGGCAAGTCAAAGCAGTAGGAAAAAATTGTCCCTTTGTCTATGCCAGGCAGGTGACCCCAGTTCGGGGTTTAAAAGTCCTTCCTAAGTGGCCAATGTGATTTATCTTTGTCAATTCTTGGCAGTAGGAGCTGAAACCAGTAGAATTCACACCACTGAGTTCTGCTGTAAGAGGCAGATTGAAGTCCGGGACATTTCTGGGAATAATCTCTAGTGGTCACAGATCTGGGTCATTATGGCAATCACCAGCTTGGTAATGATACTCTGATGATGGCAGAACCAGGGCACCCATCCTCTGATTTTCTGTGAGCTCAAATGCTCACCTCTGATCCATGCTTATCTTTCCTCCTTGGTACTGTCAGTTAATTCTATAAGCTAATCAATATCTTTTTTACTAAAGATATTTCCTGGGAGAATAAAGCAAACACTATTTTTTGTAATAATTCTAATATAGACAAAAATATACAAATAAGGAAAGCTTTCACTTGAAGAAAATGATCTTTTCCTGTAGTCCATCAAAGTAAGTTTGTATCTTTGAATGCTGGCTGGGTTGGATGGTTTCTGGGTGCTCTGGCCTCCCAGAGAGGCTAGGTTGTTCTCACTTTTCTATCTAGCACCAACTGGCTGGGCCTGAAGAAACACTCTTTGTTTTAGAGCCTGCTATATGGATGCAATGCCCCCATTTCCAATACTTGCTTGGCACCTGGAAGGTACTGGGTTTATTATGTTTGATAAGTTTATGTCACCACTTGTTTCAGAGAATGCATCTTAGGCCTTATAGAAATGTATAAAGAACTGGCCTGATTCAAACTTCAAGCACAGAGGAAAGATTCAAAAACCAATTTTAACAATAGTTAATAACATAAGTATCCTGTAACATTTGTGGTGTGAGAGAAGGTTCTTATGGTTCTCTCAGAATTCATAGACAAGAAACACAAGAAAAACACAGAACTACAAATTATTCTCCTTCTGAAGAGGGAGAATGGGCATATTTTCAAAAGAATCATAGTTATTATTGATGATAAGAGCAGATAAAAAATTCTCATATAGAGCCTAAAAATGAAAGTCTAGGAAGACCAAAAGCAACCCTTCATAATCTAAGAATAGATCTTCAGGAAGACCTTCCCAAGAAAGTTGAAAACTCTTTTGAGAAATACTTCATTTAATCTTACAAAATCAACCAGTTACACTAAGATGTTTTGGGGAGGAAAGAAGTTAATATAATCTAGAAATTAAAATTTCCAATAGTATTTTAAACCAAGAAATCAATTTTGGAAAATATGCAATGATAGGAATCTGTGACTGTTGCTCTCAGTATCTACTTTCATTTGGGGACCAGAAACCAGGGATCACATTTACCTTCAGGCAGACACTCTCCTCTTTCTTCATCTGACTTTTTGCCTCTTTGGGTTGGATAAAATAGACTCCTCCCTTAGTTATAGGAGTTAATATGTATCTTGGGCCCAGTGAAACACAGTATTCCTTTTCTAGGGACTATTATAGGGTTATTCATAGAGACCTCTAAATTAAGGAAGAATGCCTGAAAAGTTAGTTTTCATCCTGTCCTCCCAATATGCTCTCTGGGAAGTCTGATTTCTATGGTTGCTTCATCCTATCTTCTTAAAGTCTTTCAACACTAGTTGTGTCTCCTGTGGAAACAATAGTACTAGTTGAATAGTATAGCTATATTGGGAAAAGACTCAACTGTGAATTAAAAATCAACTTTTCATGAGTCCATAGCATAGATAGGATGTCCCTGTCATCCCCATTTAATATTTTACCTGCGTTTTGACAATGTAATTGACTTACAATTAAAATAAAGTTTATGGGGCCTTTTCATACGTTTCTAGTTGAAGGGGAATATAATTAGATTTAATTGAGGTTGATTTCCCAAATGACATCCCTAGATACAGCGGACAGCAGACAAGAGTCCATCTCCTCTTGCACAGAACATATGCATAAAATCATTTAAGAAAAAAAGTTACACATCAAGAGCTTTCAAAACAAAGTTGATAAAAATAGGATGTGACAGAGTCCTCCCTTGATTTTTTAGCGCTCCTGTAATTATGTCTGATTCTCTTGGAGGTAGACTGATAAATGATGTTTTACAGGGGCGGGAGTTGGGAGAGCAAGAAAAAATTTTTACAACTTCTATTTTTTTCCCCTCAACATTTTCCCAAAGGATAATGAGATTGGGCTCAGAAAGAAGTTTTATAACTTGAATATACAAGATTTGTCTAAAGATTGATCTGTAGGTGGCCTCAGCCCCTACCAATTATGTTGTTTATTAGAGAAATAATGAAAAACCAACATTAGAATGATGCTTTTAAAATTACCTGCTCTTTGTAAAATGCGTTTCCCAAATTAGCTTAGAAAAAGTGGTTTGCAACAGCTTTAAGAACATATTAATGGAAGGAAATTAGGCAGCTAAACAAGGACAATAATGGACTTTTTAGACAATAATCTTAGTTTAATTGCAGCCAACTTTAACCATAGGCAACTTAAAAAGCTGGAGCAGGTAACACCCCAAGGTATTATTGGTGTGATAAAGCTTTCAACTGCTCAACAGAAACTAGAATGTTGACAATTACATGGTTAATCTCATCAGCATGGACAATTCCACTAGATAATTCAAGGTTGAAGGAGTTGCAATAATTCATTTGTGATATTTTCCTTGGAGAATTGAAATATGCAGTTGAGTAGTCTCCATTGAGGAAATCAACTGAAAAATTGTCCACCTTTCACTTCACTTTTTATTAGACAGACAAATAATGAAGCTTTCCCCAAGGCATCTAACAGAACTCTCTTCTAGCCATTGTATCTGTAGTTCTTTCATGAGTATGTAATCAGGAGCATGTCTGAACTACCACTAACAGGCACCTATTTCCAATCGATTTATAAGTATGTTGTTATGAGCTTGATAAACACACAGAGGTTTTGGGACAAATGTTGCATCTAAAGAGAAACAGGAGCTCTGGGTCTTTTCCCTGTAGCTCACCATGAGTTTCTCTTCTCTATGGTTCTTTCTGAGGTATTGTTTTCATGGTGAAATCTAGAAATAACAATTTATTTGGATTACTCTATTAACTTTGCTGAAGGAAGAAAGTCTTTGGAACCTCTGATTTAGAAGTAGTTGATAAGAAATACCAAACACAAAAGGACTTAAGTTAAAGCAGAAGAAGGGAGCTGAGTTGTTGGTCTTTTTTTCTTTTGTTTTGGGGTTCCATTCAATTGGTGTTCACAAATTTCTTTTCCTGACTCTGAGCTCAGGGATCACTCTTGGCACACTTCAGAAAACTTATGAGGTACTGACAGCTGTACCTCAGGTTGGCAGCGTACAAGGCAAGAGAGCTAACCATTGCACTACCTCAACAGTTCCAGGATTGTCAGAATTTAACTGCATTGTAGGACACCCAGCGAATGTCTGGCAAATTATGTGTCATATGTGTAGGGAAACTCTCTTCCCTCCTAGGAAATTGGAGTGAGGTATAGCAATGTAGTAATATTAATACTGATGATTTGAAAGTTATGTTTTAAATGCTTTTATAAAAGGCACAATTCTGAGGATGGTTCCAAGCATAAAATAATATATTTCAAAATATAATGATGGCTATTAAGGAGAATGATGAGAAAATTTAATGCTACGTATGATATTATCATTTGACCCCAATTTCTCCCAACAAGCAATAATTATTTTAACATTATTATAACATGAAAATATTTTAATTCTAAACTTTCCCTTCTAAACGAAATTGGTGATTTTCCCTTCTAAACGGAATTGATGAAGGAGGGCTTTTAAAGAAAATACATTTGTGTATTCTCAAATTCAAAGGTGAAATGTACTAAGTTTTAGTACATTTAATATATCAAGCACCAAAGATGCTGACGTTAGTTACTGAGCACCTACTGAGTGCCTACTCCAAAAATGCCTAAAAATGACTTATGTTACTTTTGAAAAAATGGCCACTTGAATTGATCACATCACTCATTGGTTTTGATAACCTTATTGACGCTTAGTTATAGCTGTTTGCCAAATTCTGAAGTCCAGACATTTCTATGTAGGTTTCTATTTTCCTTTCAAAAGTTAAGTACCATATTTTTTTCAGCCATAAGACACACTACTCCCTGCCCCCCTAACAGATACATCTTATGGAATAAATGCTGTCTGGAGCTCAAGCCTGAGGACAGGGGAGGACAGCATCTAAAGATTATGTGTGTGTTATGGTCAGGTACAACTTATAGAGTGAACAATATGGTAACTATCTTCTATAAAAAATAACCTTTGATATGGAAGCAAATCACTCTGACTCATTTATTTTGAAATTGATAGAGAATTTTATTTGTGTCATGTTAAAATTTAGTAGCTCTTTCTACTTTAAAATAAATGAACTAATATATTTGAATAATAAAGACAGAATTGACTGCTATATTTTTATCAGATAACTTTTTGACACATACTGATAGAATCATATTTTTTTTACTTTCCTTTATGTCTTTTTACATGCAGAATTAAAATGATATTTTCCTAGTATTGGCATATTCTTGACTGTCTGAACTAAATTCCACTTAGTTCATTCTATTAGTTTTGAAACATAATGTGGATTTTACTTGCTGGTACCTGCTGACTTTTGAATCATTATTCATAGGTTTGGTTTAGAGACTCTTTTTCGTGCTATCCTTGTCTAGAATAGGTATTTATGCTGTAGTGGTTTTGTGAAAAGAATTAGGCAGCATTAATTCTAACTTTATGCTTTAGGACAATTTTTAAAAGCTCATGAATTATCTATTTCTTGAAGGTTTAAATTAATTCATGCATGAAATTGTCTGAAACTTTATTGAGAAATAGATCTTTGACAACTTTCTCAATTTCTTCCTTGGTTTTGGGTCTATTCAAGCACTCTATCTTTTGTTGAGTCAATTTGCAGTACAATACCTTCATATTTCTATAAAATGGTTATTCACATTCTCAAATTTATTAGCATATATTTGAGTAAATATTCTTTAGAATGCTTTGAATCCATTTTATTTTTCGCATCTTTAATTTTGTCTATATCCTTTTTATAGTGTTTTTTCTCATTTTTAATGACAAAACAAATTATTTTATGTACTTATCAATTATATTTTTTCTATTTTCCAATACATTAATTTTTATTTTAAAAGATTTTTCTTCATTATCTTTTTTCCAAATATTTCATGCATTAATCATTGCTACCTTGGTGTTTTATATTTATTAGCTATTATTCTGCTTTTCTTAGCTTTATTTTTGCAGGTTTTTTAAAACTAATTTTATTCTTTATACTCTGAGGTAAAAATTTTTTATGATTATAATATTCTTTTTAAAATATGTTGGCACCAAATAATGTTTTATACAGAGACTTTCCATTTACATAGTGTTCTTATGATCTAATAATTATATTCTTGATGGTCTCTGTGTCCTAAATGTTGCTCATTATTCAAAATAAAATGTTTACTTAGTTGAGAGATTTGGTTTCTTTACCTATGATGTGATTCATTTGGGGGAGCTATGAACAATGATAAATATCTTATTTCTTTTCTTTGGAATTTTGATTTACTTTTGAATATAACTATGGTTAATACTGCTATCAAATTCTGTGAATTCAAGAAGTTACATTTTCCATCATTTTGCAGAATTGTCTTTGATTCTTACGGTATATTATATTTATATGTGTACTTAAATTTTGCGGTGTATCTTTGGTGATTTGTTAACTTGGCATTTTATGATGCTGTTTTGAAAGTTGGTATATTTACATAGATTTTGTGTTCTTGCTTTATCTGAAAGTTTTGTTACATTTCCAAAGTGAGGATTATAAAGGTGACAATAAATTTGTTTAAATGGCACATAGGCATTGAATGAATACATTAGGTAGCATGGTCAGGAACTCATTTCTTTCTCATTTATCTTAGGGTCATCATCTATAGCTAAAGAAACTTTCAACACTGTGGTTAGCATATATTTTGTGAAATGTGGAGAAACAGCTCAGTTAATCTGCATAATTAAACTTTGTTGTATTCTGCATTTCTGTTGAAGCACAACAACTGGTTAAAAGGAAGAAAGAGGAGGAGAAATTTTCATAGGAGTCCTTATTTCAATGGTTTCTCCTGAGCTCGGTAACTTAGTGTGATTACAATCTTTTTTCACCCTAAGCAAGTTGGTTCCTAATTCCCGCTGACATTTACATTTATAAGGGATTACAATATGTGGAGCCATACATTTTTTTTTGTGTGGTCTTTGGGTCACGTCCGGCAGTGCTCAGGGGTTACTCCTGGCTCCATGCTCAGAAATTGCTCCTGGCAGGCACGGGGGACCATATGGGGCACCGGGATTTGAACCGATGACCTTTTGCATGAAAGGCAAACGCCTTACCTCCATGCTATCTCCCGGGCTTCGGAGTCATACGTTTTTTAAAAAATTTATTTATTTACTTTTAATACTATATTTATTTAAATACCATGATTACAAAAATGATTGTAGTTGGGTTCCAGTCATAAAAAGAACACACCCCTTCACCAGAGCAACATTGACTAGATCACATCACCAAATTCAACAGCCCCTGCCTATTGGTCCTTTTCTTACATCTTCCCATTGATAATTATTCTTACATTTCTTGCATTTTCTTACCAAGAACTGCAAGAACTTGTGCTCATGATCTCCATGATAATTTATAATTCCTTGTTGATTTATTTCAATGTGATCAAGATAGGGAGGGATCTTGTCACAAGTCTCTTCAAGTTTGGTCTATATTTCTCCTCTCTTTTCAGTATTAATAGCTTGTGGGGAACTTTACTAGTACATATTTTAATAATTACAGCAGTAAGAAATTTAATAATTACTTACTTGATTTTGTATTTTAATAGTAATGTCAAGTTTCTGCTTATATACTTTTGTTGGGCTGGAGAGATAGTACAGTGAATAGAGCACTTGCCTTGCATATGGTCAAACCGGGTTCCATTTCTTGTATCCCATATAATCCTTCAGTAATTCCTGAGTGTAAGGTCTGGAATAAGTTCTGAATATTGCCAACTGTGGTTCCCTAGAGCCGTCAAGTCCCAACACTTTTGTTAACATAAGATATTCAATTTAAAGAAATCTTATTAAGTGAATCATAAATTGTATGAAGAGAGTCTAAAATTCAAGAAGCTGGAATATAAATGATAAAAATTTGAAGGAAGGACTTTCTAGTTTTCACTGACTGACTTTAATATAGAGTTGGTTTCTATTTTAAGTTACAGAGGTAAGAGTTGACTTTTATCCTATTCAGTGATTTCACTCTTCAAACTGTGATCAGCAACAGACCTATTGCTTTGATTCAAAGGACTTGGTTCTCTTGTTTCTTAGGTATGTTTTGACTCATTCTTTTATCCTAAAGCAATTGGAATCACTTTGTCTTAGTATATAATTTTCCATCTAGTATATTTTGATTTTTAACTCACATTGAAAGTCTTTCTGATTACTATGTGATTTAATTTTTTACAGTGGATACTGTATTATTTTTATTTCTGTCATTCATGCAAACTCAGCTTGTCATCTCACTCTTTCTCTACAAAGCTCTAATGTGATTGTTTCTCACATGTACCAATTCTTGCATTTAGGAAAAATGCACTGTTACTTTTATTTCTTTAATTAATAGCATATTTTGATCCCGCACATCTAATAGCTTCAGAAAAGCATAATATCTAGTGATTTCTTTTCTTTTTTAATAAGACCACTCCAATATCTATATTTCATCCTTTTCTTTTTCATTCTTCTGTGTTGGCTGTTGTGCTTAGAGATTTTGGTCTCATGCTGCCTTATCTGATGCACTCCAACTGTTAATAAAGTCACTCCCTTAAGAGCATCACAGTGAAAAGTAAATGAAGAAAATATACTGAGGAGTACTTAAATATTACACACTTGCTTTTCAGTCATGAAGACCTATTCATTAGACCTGTGTCATTTGATGTGCTAGATATTGGCCCCCCGATGCTATTGAACATTTAAATGTGATTATTACTATTCTCCAAAGTTTATCTTAAAAGCATCAATATTTGAGTATTTTGATTGAAAAATGCAAATAGCTTGGGGGGTGCTGGGAGGCTTGACAGGCCCCCAGCCATTCCCCTATTTCTCCCCTGGACACCAGGCCTTCCCCGGGTGCCAGCTCAGGTGGCCTGAAGTGGGTTCCAGTAGACTCTTTTAGGGGTCCTCAGGCTTCCCTCCTCCCTACTCTAGGGGGGAGGAGCATGGAGAGAAGGCCAGGCAGATATCTGACTTAGAGTTCCTTGATCCTGGAGGCCAGCTCTTCCCAGGCATGGAGTTAGAGGACACCCTATGCCGGAGGCCTACTCCCTAGTGGTGGTGCTGGGAGGCTTGACAGGCCCCCAGCCATTCTACTATTTCTCCCCTGGACTCCAGGCCTTCCCTGATTGCTGGCTCAGGTGGACTCTATAGTGGTCCTCAGGCTTTCCCCTTTCTCTCCCTACATTAAGGGGGGGACACATGGGGAGAAGGGTGGGCTGATGCAGCACTGGTGTATGTCAGGACATTCACTGGCGATTTTTTTCTCATTGGTCTCCATTTTAAAAACCATATATATTCAAAATAAAAATGAGAGGATACTATCTCAGGCTGGGAAGAGACCAGTACTCTTTTCCTACTTGTTTACTCTCAGTGGCTCTTGGCCTCTTCTTTCTTTCATTGTGTAACTGTGGTTGCTACCATACTAGGTTTCTGATTAGTTCCCACTCAAATGCATTTCCCAATATGGAACTGTGGGGAGTCATTTTGCAGACTCCAGAAGGCTAAATCACAGACCAAATTGGTGTCCAGGATTTGCCACCCTCCTCCCAATTATTTCTAATGACATAAAAGGGACATGCATATCTCCTTTGAATATTGCAGATATATTCCCTCAACCGCTATAACTATTATTGAATATCCCCTTAAATGGTGACAATTATGTCCACTGTCTTAAGTTAAATTGTTTATTTTCCCCCCTTTTTATCTTTTCTTCTCTTTGTGAACTGCTCATTAAGAATTTTGGTGAAAGAGTCCCTCAGTTTAATGCTTAAGTTTCAACCAAGTGACGGGGATTGTTGGACTTGTTCTTGCAGCCCCCATATGCACTGATGACGCCACGTGGCATTATTTCTTGTTTGCATAGGCACATTAAATTGAAAAATACTATACATACAAATAAGTTCTTATCTAATAGAGATAGGAACATACAAATCTTGTAGTGCAATGGAACCTTACACCCTGAACATTGACATTATGACCTGGCACAGGCCTTAGAATAATGGGCATTCTCCATTCACCCTGAACCAGGGAAGCCATCTATGAGACATCAAAAGTTATCTATAACATCACCTGGAAGCAATCCTCTACCAGGGAAGATCCTATTGCTGCTCTGACATCAATCTACTCAAAAGAGTCTTCCCTTAACACTGAGAAGACTTAACAACACCACCGACCTGCTTACTGGACAGGACTTTCTGCATTGCCCTTTAATTGTGAGTGGAAATTAGAGGATGCTCCACACCATCCTGACTTCAATGTAGGATATGCAGATTTCAGGATATTTAATACAGAAACCTGATACCAACAACAGAGACTATGTGGAAAATAAAACTGTATTGGCACTACAGACAATGATCTGATTGGACAAACTAGTTTGCCTGGAGCCTAGAGTTGGTCTTATGCCAGAAAATTTCAGGGGTAGGGTCTCCTTGTATTTAGGCCAAGGCTTTTCCTTTCCATGTCCCCCATATTTTGGTGGGCCTATGCATATGATAATTGCCACTTTAACACTGTTTTTTACTGTGCTCCTTTGACTCTAAACCTTAAAAAAACACTTAAATTTTTGAGGTTAACTTAAACTAATATGCATGTGTATGTAAATGTAAAAAACTACTATGCCTTCAAGTTTAAGGAGTTACATAAATTTTATGGCTTTAAAAAAAGAGAAAACAGAAGAGATAAGAAAAAGAAAAAGATGTCTTATTGGAGACATCAAGTTGGGTAGTTTATCTCAAGCCCCACCCTCCACCCCACGAGATACCCCTTTGACTTGTAAGTGGTGAGAGATTGTGGCAGAGTGTAGCTCTGTATGTTGATTGTAATGGGACTATGGACAAAAATCCACAATATTTAGTTGTTAGAAGTAGGCATCATAAATGATCAGCAGGGGAGGAACCTTTTAGCTTGCACTGGGTGCACACAGGGGATCTCGAATGCAGTAGGAATTGTGGTAAGAAATTTCTCATTTACAAACCATCAGAGGTTGACTTTGTCTACCTGATTCCCAATTTGAGAGTAATATGTACACCTGAGTGTATGAATGTGCTTGTGTGTGTGTGCATGTGTGTGTGTACTTGAAGGTAGTTTCTGTCATATTGGGAGATGATCTCAGAAGTTTATCTCAAGATCAGTTCTATATCTTTGGGAACAATTTTTAAGCCCACAATTCCATGTGTTCTATATATCCTTTGGTGCATTAATCTTTGTTTTTTACTGAGGAAGATTTTTCCAAAGAGGGGAAACTTGGCAATATCTGAAGACACTAGTATTCTTTGGAAAATAGAGGATGCCATTTTGCTACTGATGCCAAAGACATTGCCAAACATCTTAACGAATACTAGCCAGTCCCACAACAAAGACTTCTCTAGACCCAAGTGCTGATCGTTTGGAGGTAAGGAAACACTGGTGGTCTTTCCTCAGTGATAGTGCTTTCTAGAGGAAAAGTTACCTATAGTTAAACTTGGTTGCACTATCATCATGGAGAAAACAAGCCAATTATTAGGAAGCTCTTTTCTACTCTCTGTATCTGCAGGATCTCCAAAAGAAGACAACCTTTAGCACTTCTGAGCTTTGTTTGCTTAGAAGGAGCCCTGGAGGGTGTTTCCATAAATAAAGACTGTACATTAGGCATTCTGAGAATTTCCCTATAGGGCATCAGGGGGTTTCAGTCCTCTCTGTGTGAAATGGGACACAGAATATTACACACTAAACAACCTGCTGGAAATAAGGTGCACGTTGGGTAAATACATAGATATTCTGACAGGGAGAGAGATTTCAGGAGTGGAAATATATTTGGGAGATAGTTTGTGAAGTCTGCCATGGTGGCCAGCAAGGTAAAGGGCAGCCAAGTCAGGTGAATCCTCACTGCTATCTGAAAATAAGAAAGGCTTTCTCTGTTGGCTGAACCACGCCGAACTTTCCTTTTCTTTTTCCTTTCTTTGTAAATGTATTATATCTTCAGCACACAAAAAATAGAGTAAATATTCTCATAAAAATGGAAACATGGTTTTCAAGTTTCCTTGCCTCTCTTGAAAAATAACTTTGCTGTCATTTCTGAGGGCTTGGAGAAAGGGAAAAAATTTGCTGGGAGCTCCTATTTGCATCTTAATATTTGAACAATGCTTTGACATTGATCCTTCATCATTCATTTACATCTTTTGCAATTAAAATATTTGTAAATGAATGAGCAAAAATTGTCACCCCCTGTCCATATATGTATAAAAATTCATGTATGCTAGGTCCTATTTACAACAGTAAATCTCATTCTCTTATTATATGCCTTGTGCACAGAGTTATTTTGATGCTATGTACTTTTTTTTACATAATGGTCTCTGGGAAATACTGCTTACCTGAAATGTGTTAAAATGCTTTACTTGACTCTGAGTCTTCATTTGAACAATTTCAACGCAATCCTAGTAAATGGCCTGTCTGTCATAGCTGGGGAATTTATGAATGACATCTTGTCGACATGTTAATCAGAACCAACGATTCCCTGCTCACATTCTGGCATATCGAGTTCTTGTCTATGAGATCATGTATCACTTTAGAATTTCATAACCAGATTTCTCATGCCTCTTTTCTTTAGTATTTTTCCTTTCCATCAATATCACTGGAGATCTCAAGTGTAAAACGCAACTGTTAAAATCCTCATACTATATTTTTGAATCTAAGTACATTTCACTTGTTAAAAAATCTGATTTACATAGGATGGGGAAATAGCATTGTTTTTTTATTTTCAATCAACTTCAAGCACAACCCAGAAGCACATTTTTCATCTATCGTTGGTCAAAGCTGCACAGACAAAAAATTGGTTTTGCCAAAAAGAAAGGAAAAGAAAAGAACACAAAACACATATGCCTTTATCTGACTACCTCAGTGAGCATATTTATTGAGCTACGGCTCATGAAAAGGGTGGACTATATCAGAAATCATTTCAGGCCAATTGATTGCAAAAATTCTGTAAAGTCAAACCCAATGTTCCTTGAATCAGGAGGATGTTACATTCATTATTTATCAGTTAATTCCCAAGAACAATCATAAAAGACTTGATCTTATAGCCTCCCTCTCCCCACCCAGCATGGTTCCTGCTGACTTCCAAGCAAGTCTCAGGCACTCAAATGTAACATGACAAAGCTATGATTAATTATGAAATAAAATAGACTCCGTCCTATGTGAGAAAGAAGCAGTGCTTTGCATCTGTGAGGTACTGGCACCTTTACTCTGACTTGCTGCTCTGATGTCAAACTCTCTGGTAGATGCTGCCAATTTAACCAATTTCCCTTTATCTTTTCTTCCTTCTCTCTTCCTTTGAATCAAATGAGTCTCTCTGAATAGCGTCTAAAACTGGGAGATCCTTTTGTGCATTCAAGAGGATTGCACAGGATAGCATTTCTATGTCAAGGATGCTCCTGCTTAGAATTGTCTGACCCAAACACAAGAAAACACAAATACAGAATATGTTTAATTGGCTTTCTTGATGAGGCATGTGCCAAGAGATAATTTTTTTTTGTCATTTCTTGCTGAAAGGCAAGAAAGAAAATCATTCTGAAACCTTAAGCACCAACTTATTAGAATAAATACTAATAAGCTCTCAGAGCTTAATTTTTTCCATCCATACTTTGCTAAGTGCTTTTGTGAATAACCTGGTAGACAAAGTTCTTTATTTGAAGAAACAGTTTGTTAAAAGAGAAGGGAAAAAAACGGTACTATAATTGGAAACATGAAAACTGTGAAGTCTTTGAGAACATATTTGAAGAGAGATTGCATTAAAAAATCGCTGTTGAGCAATTGATTCTTCTTAGTTGGGATCAGGTATCAACACCATTTTCCAGATATGTTACGGGGAATTTGTATCTTTCTTGGATCCAAAGCAACCAGAGGAGAATCTGAGATCAGATGCCAGAAAAATCCTGTGGAAGAGTTCACCTCTCAGACACAGCTCAGACCTCGTTGACCACTCCATATACATGAAAAATAATAAGCATTTACTGCTTCAAGGTGCTGAGTTTTAGAGGTCTCTCTACCAGTCACAGCTAACCATGCAAATGTGTACTTTCATTTGAATCAGGCTAAGTTTATATAAAGTTATGTGTTATTACTCCAGTGTACAGGTAGAAAGTTGAGCATGAAAGAGGTTCTTTTGGGACCAGAGCGATGCTGCAGCAGTAGGTGTTTGCCTTGCATGTGGCTGACTCAGGACAGTTCACAGTTAGATACCCCCGGCGTCCCATATGTCCCCCCAAGCTAGGAGCAATTTCTGAGTGCATAGCCAGGAATAAACCCTGAGTGAGCATCACCGTGTGTGGCCCCAACGCCCCCTCCCAAAGAAAGAGGTTCTTTTTCTCCAAGTCACAAGCACTGATGGTGAATGTCAAAGAAATTTCAAAGACAGGGGCTGGAGCCATAGCATAGTGGTAGAGCATTTGTGTTGCAATTGGTCTAACCAAGGGGGCTCAGTTCTTGGCATTCTGTATGGTCTGTTGAGCACCACCAGGAGTAATTCCTGACCCTAGAGCCAGTAATCCCTGAGCAGCACTAGTTGTGGCCCCAAACAAACAAATAAACAAAGGAAAGAAAAGAAATAAAAGAAACAAATTTCAAAGTTAGACTTGCAGGATTCCAAAGCAATCTTCCTCCCTAAAATGATTTGTCGTGTGGATCAAATACCAGTTTGTGAAATCATTGATTGATTAATTCATTCATCCATTTCTAAACCTCTTTGAATACAGACTTTATGTGAAGTATTTGATAAAAATTAGGTAATTTTCAGGTTAATAATCCTTCAAAATTACTGGAGTATTTTAAAATAGAAGACGTGTCATAAATAGAGGGATTTATAAAATATAGTAAGGTATTGATAGTACTGTTGATCTGAACATGAGAGAAAAGAATAGTTGAACATAGACTAGATTTTTTGTTGAAAAATATTTTCTCTGCCAAGTTCTGTTGCTGCTGAGCTTCTCAGACTTTTCTCAGACGTCCCAGCATGAATATGATCTAAACTATTTTCACCAAATCTTATTTTAGCCATGCCTGCTAATAATTCTTATCCCACTGCCCAAGTAGGTGCTCACTTTATGAACAAATTGCTTTTTCCAATTCTAAGTCCTTTAAGTTTATACAGGTTTAAATTTGAAATTACAGTGACTATCAGCAAGCTCTCAATGAGGACCATGTTCCCAACTCTAACCATCTGAATTCCCACAACCCAAATTAATTACAAATAAAATTTGAAATATTTTCAGGTCATCATATGAAACATTATACAGTATTTAAAAGGACAAGGAAGGCACCCAAGACTTCAAGAAAACACCATTTGTCGGGGCCCGGGAGATAGCATGGAGGTAAGGCCTTTGCCTTTCATGCAAAAGGTCATCGGTTCGAATCCCGGTGCCCCATATGGTCCCCCGTGCCTGCAAGAAGCAATTTCTGAGCATGGAGCCAGGAGTAACCCCTGAGCACTGCCAGGTGTGACCCCCCCCCAAAAAAAAGAAAACACCATTTGTTGAAAAGACATATTAAAGCTGAAAAAGACTTAAACAATATTAGCCAAATGTGGTTCATACAGAACACATATGCACTCTTACAAATATCATTCTGAAGAGAACCATGTGCTTTGAACGATTTACAGAAATGGTGCCTTTAGCCATTCCTGTGCTTTGGAAATGGCTTTATTGGGACACTGCATACCACGATTAGATGTGTACTTACTTCACTCCATCAAACTATAATATTCCTGAGTTCTTATTGGTTAGGTGAAATTACATATTAATGTGAGCCTAGGTGGGGCTGATTAGGAAGTAAAAAGTTCATAAAGCCAGATGGATGAGTCTGAATGAGATAAGAGAAATTTGGGACATTTTGGGAAAATAGTCCCTGACATCTGCTTTTCACCTCTGAAAGTCTCTGTTGCCTGATGCTCTGACTTTCCCCTTAATTGCTATCTCAATTAGGTTCTCTTAATTAAACAGACTGGATTGAAATGTGATCACTAGGCAGGACATGGATGTTATAGAAAAACACTATCCTCCTTGAGGGTATGGTGCAGTGGTAGGGTGTTAGCCTTGCATGTGGCTGACCTAGGATGGACAGCAATTCGATATCCCTGCGTTTCATATGGTTCCCAAAGCCACCAGTGATTTCTTTATTATTATTATTATTATTATTATTATTATTATTATTATTATTTTAATCTTTATTTAAATACTGTGATTACAAATATGATTGTAGTTGTATGATTTCAGACATGTAAAGAACACCCCCTCACCAATGCAACATTCCCACCACCAATGCCCCAAATCTCCCTCCTCCCCAACCTACTTCCGCCTGTACTTGGGACAGGCTTTCTACTTCCCTCATTCATTCACATTGTTAGGATAGTTCTCAATGTAGTTATTTCTCTAACAGCACTCATCTCTTTTTGTGGTGAGCTTCATGTCGTGAGCTGGACCTTCCAGCCCCCCTCTCTTTTGTCTCTGAGAATTATTGCAAAAATGTCTTTCATTTTTCTTAAAACCCATAGATGAGTGAGACTATTCTGCGTCTATCTCTCTCCCTCTGACTTATTTCACTCAGCATAATAGATTCCATGTACATCCATGTATGGGAAAATTTCATGACTTAATCTCTCCTGATGGCTGCATAATATTCCATTGTTTATATGTACCATGGTTTCTTTAGCCATTCATCTATTGAAGTGCATCTTGGTAGTTTCCAGAGTCTGGCTATTGTAAATAGTGCTGCAATAAATATAGGTGTGAGGAAGGGATATTTGTATTGCATTTTTGTGTTCCTCGGGTATATCCCTAGGACCGGTATAGCTGGATCATATAGAAGCTCAATTTCCAGTTTTTGGAGTAATTTCCTTATCACTTTCCATAAAGGTTGGACTATATAGCATTCCCACCAGTAGTGAAAAAGAGTTCCTTTTTCTCCACATCCCCACCATCACTGCTTGTTTTCCTTCTTTGTGATGTGTGCCAATCTCAGTGGTGTGAGATGGCACCTCATAGTTGTTTTGATATGCATCTCCCTGATGATTAATGATGTGGGGCATCTTTTCATGTGCCTTTTGGCTATTTGAATTTCTTCTTTTACAAAGTGTCTGTTCATTTCTTCTCCTCTTTTTTGATGGGATTAAATTATTTTCTTATAAAGTTCTGTCAGTACCTTGTATATTTTGGATATTAGTCCTTTATCTGATGGGTATTGGGTGAATAATTTCTCCCACTCAGTGGGTAGCTCTTGTATTCTGGGCACTATCTCCTTTGAAATTCAGAAGCTTCTCATCTTAATATTATCCTCTAAAGATACCCATGAAATTCTTCAAAGAAGTGGATCAAACACTTCTGAAATTCATCTGGAACAATAAACACCCTCGAATAGCTAAGGCACTCCTTGGGCAAAGGAATATGGGAGGCATTACTTTCCCCAATTTTAAGCTATATTACAAAGCAATAGCTATCAAAACAGCATGGTATTGGAATAAAGACAGACCCTCAGATCACCCTCAGTGGAATAGGCTTGAGTACTCAGAGAATGCTCCCCAGACGTACAACCACCTAGTTTTTGATAAAGGAGCAAGAAATCCTAAATGGAGCTATGAAAGTCTTTTCAACAAGTGGTGTTGGCACAACTGGTTAGCTGCTTGTACAAAAGCGAACTCAGACCCCCAGCTAACACCATGTACGAAGGTAAAATCCAAATGGATTAAAGACCTTGATATCAGATCTGTAACCATAAGGTATATAGAACAACACGTAGGTAAAACACTCTATGACACTGAGACTAAAGGTATCTTTAAGGAGGAAACAGCACTCTTCAAACAAGTGGAAGCAAAGCCACCAGTGGTTTCTGAGTACATAGCCAGGAGTAAGCCCCGAGCATCACCGGGTGCAACCCAAAATCCAAAAAAAATAAAAAACACACAAAAAAACCAAACAACCCCCCCCCCGTGCAAAACACTATCTTCTTTGAAATAAGACTTCCCTAAATTCTACTACTACCACTTCCTCTGTTTGGCTTCCCTTTAGGCACTGACAATTCATTTAAAAACCTGTTTCTACATCTACAAATATATTTTAATACTACCTAGGGAAATATCTACATACAATGATACTTCTTAAGAGAGTGTTTCTACTTTCAACCATGATGTGCTTTTCTGCATTCAATCAAGAGCTCATGCCATGAGCTTTCTCTAGAACAAGTGGCCGGTGAGACCCTGAGAGTGGGGCAACAATGAATAGAGATGTGTCCTGCCCACATTATGCTTAATTCTAGGCTTGACTCAAATACACCCCATCCCTTCAAATGGCGAAATAAGGGAATGAAGATAATATAGTTTAATGAGAGGTGACCCTGTAGGAAATGAACTTGAATTAAGGCATAAAAAATAAGCCAAAGGCCTTTCCCCCAATCCTGATCTGTAAACAGAGAAGAGCAGTTAGTATTGATCCAAATGATAATAAATGATCTCTCTCTCTCTCACTCTCTCTCACTCACTTTTAGACCACACATGGTAGTACACTAGGCCTAGTCTTAGCTCTGCACTTAGGGATCATTCTTAGAAAATTGGGAAATGGTAAGTTGTGCTGGGGATTGAACTTGGTTCATGTAATTATGAGACAAGCAAATTACTTGCTCTACTATCTCTCTTACTTTAAATAGTGTATCTTTAGGAGCAATCCTACCTTTACTACAACTCTTCAACCCTCCAGGTACAGATGATAAATGAGGGAAGTGGTTGCCTACCAACATAATTATATTTATAACAGGGGACAGTGGGCTGCATTTGATTGTTGCTTTAAATCAAACATAAAATCTAAAGTCCACATGTCTGAGAAGCCCTCCTCAGCATGGCACCTCCAGGCCTCCTCTGCCAGTGGTTTTGAAGATGCAGGATAATGCAGGTGGAGAAGTCAGTTGAAGTTCCAGAAGTCATCCAGCTTTATTTCACGGTCCTAACCACCATGTGCATTTGCTCACATGGCTTCTATACTAGGCCTTTTCCAAGCAGCTACTTCTCTGCTCCTTCTCTGACTCTCTCTGCCTCTGTCTCCCTTTCAGCTTCTCTTGAGACTTCCTTGCTGCCTCTTCCTTTTCTCTCTAACTCTTCTTCTTATCCCCATTCACCCACCAGGCAGACTCCTCTACCCGCCCATTCTAGGTGTGAATGGCTCTGATCATTTAGGTGGGATATGCAAGAACTTTTGGGAGGGGATACCCACATTTGACCTTCTTGTTACCCAGGAGATAATCCTATCCATTTGGTAGGCCAATTATCAGGATCAATGGAGACAACATTGATCATTATTATGTAATAGACATAGCAAATACAATCAATAAATGTAGTCCCTTGTAGCCAAGGCAAAGCATCGATTATGCCTTAGAAGACAAGAGTGGGTTATAAACCCTCAGATTGATGTGTTCAAAAGGCTTCTAAGGAGCTACATGACCCTGCCTTACAACTGTAATTCTATGGAACATCTATAATTGTATGGATTATCTATAATTCTATGGAATATCTATAATTCTATGAAATATCTATAATTCTACAGAACATCTGCAATTCTGCCTTTATATGGAACATCTTTAATTATATAGAATATCTGTAATTCTGTAATTCTACAGAACATCTGTAATTCTGTTATTGTATGGAACATCTGTCACTGTATGTGATATCTATAATTCTGTAATTCTATGAACATCTGCATTCCTGTAATTCTATAGAACAGCTGTAATTCTTTAATTCTGTGGAGCACCTGTAATTGTATGGTATATCTATAATTCTTTACTTTGATGGAACATCTTTTTAGATGGGGGTAGGATCTCTTCTGCACAAGCAACTTTTCATTAACTCTAGAGAAATGTCAATTATTTTTTTAATTACACGACCACAGGTTTAATTCTATTTCTCTTCCCATATTATTATAACAATTTTAAAATAAAATAAATTTCATTTTTAATTAAGTGAGAGCAAAGGACATTTTACCTTCTGTGTCAGGTGATGTCAACATATTGTTTGTATAAGCAAGAGAAAGGATCCTAACCTTTTATATCCATCAAAGAGAAGACTTACCTACAGGTCAATCTTCGGAACCATCCTTTATCTTGGAAATAAGTGAATAAAATAAGAGAAGTTTTAAAATATAAGATGGAAGAAAATTGTTTTTCTCTGATTTGGCAGATCAAAGTAGCATGCATGCATATATGTGCATGAGGGTGTATGTATGTGTGTGTGTGTGTAGTGGACAGTTTATGTATACAGTCTCATGAGTACATGTGTTTTCAGAATACTTAGAATCATCACTGCATTGCTAAAATTATAAAAATGATTTTTACTATGCTTGATAATCATTTAGAAAACTATGCACCCAGGAACAATATTTATAACTCCATTCTTTCAATAACTTGGTTGAGATCCATAAATAGATGAGAGATATAAGGAGAAAGCTGTACCCAGGGAAAATACTGTAAGATGATACCAAAATTTCAAACCCACACAAAGGTATTCCCCCAACTTCTACCTTCCCTAAACCTCTTGATATGTAAACGCCCACCTAGATTACTTGACCTTCCTCCTCATGGTATTGGGAATTATTTTTTAATAAAGAATAGTTTTGGCTTTTGGGTCAGGCAGAGAGCATAAGAAAAAAGGCCACAGCATGTTCATACTTTCTTGACTGCTTAGTGTATTATTTCTTTGTTACAACCCTGCTTCTTCAGACCAGGCTTTGTGGAATTTATAAATAAGGTACCTGGGTGGCCTGACCACTCCTGGCTTTTTATTTTACAAAATACCTCTCTGAAACATTGGATACCCACCAGATATGGAGAACACAGCAATGGTTCCGGATCTCCAAATTGTCTGAACTTCTACTTTCCTAGGATTTTCTTCTCTTCCTGATGCTACTATGAGGACAAAAATCTAGCCCTGAATATCAGAAGAAGAAAAACAGAAATGGAGCTGAGAAACTTCCATTTTAATTCAGTTTTTGTTTGCTTGTTTGTTTGGTTTGGGGGCCACACCTGGTAACGCACAGAGGTTATTCCTGGCTGTGCGCTCAGAAATCGCTCCAGGCTTAGGGGACCATATGGGACGCCGGGGCATAGAACCAAGATCCTAGGCTAACGAGGGCATGGCAGATGCTTTACTGCTTGTGTCACCACTCCAGTCCCAATTCGGCTTTGATTTGAACACAATACTTTAACGGAAGCACAGAAGAACTTGCCTCTACACTATTATTCACATCCTCCTCTATTTAAGGTTGAAAAACCCATGAGTGAAATGCAGGATGCTTAAGTATCCCTTGAGGACTCTTTTTGAAAAAAAAAACAAACTAATAAACAAAAGACAGTTGAGTTTTATGCTCTAAGCTTGCAGTATAGTACAATTAGAGGTAAGACCCCAGAATCTGAATTTTTAGCAAGTTGCAAGGTGATTTTCACAAAGGTGAACAATGGGCCATGTAATAGGTAGTCTCAAAAATGACCAGTTTTCTTAAAAACAACTTATTTACAGTGTATCTTATCTCCCTTCTGTCTTTGCCATGTTGTCAGAATGTTTCAATATGCGGTTATGGGTGCCAACCTGTGAATTTTTAAGAGTTAGACTCAAGTTAGTTTTCTCACCAACTCAAAGACTCTTATTTGGAGTTAATTGGCTAAGATGGAGAGAGAGTCCAAATGGCTGCTTCAGTGTAATTGCCACCCACCTCTCCTTCCCGCCATCTCAAAGCAGGTGTACAAGCCATGAATCATCCCTCCTGATTACTTTTGGCATTTCGCAACTGATTGTTATAGAGACCAAACTGTTTTGTGAAAAATTTAACTTGTCATTCTGTCAGGAAGCTTTCAGGAGGAGATTCAACATTTAAATTTTTTTAAGTCAATAATTAAGGAGATGCTGCACATGTCCTTTTGACTATTTTGAACCTACCAACCGAAAAGGAAGCCATTTTCAATGGCCATTTAGCAAATATCTGCACACAAAATCCCAGAAAGTCTGGTTCTAAACACAATAGTTGCATACGTTTAGTTGTTATAGTTCTTCTTTTAGGAGATGACCATGAACTATGTAGGAGACTAAAACAACAGTTATATAGAAGCTACATTAACTACAATATAGTTTTGTAATTCCTATGCCTTTAAAGTAAGGTTTTGATCAATGCCCTACACATGTGAACTCATTTTCTCCAGAAAAGGCCTGCTTATGATAATTTATGGAATTGGAAACTGAGGCTTTGAGTATTAACTAACATTCTCCAGACCACACAGTTGGAGTCCAGCTCTCAAATTTACCCTATTAATCATAATATGGAACAGATGTCATTGTTATTTTGCCTGCCTGGCTTCCTTTTTGTGTGTTGTCACTCTACCTGCTCTAAACTATTATTTCTATCACCAAGAAAATGAACACAATATGCAGTTACAATGATTTCTTTTAAAGAATAAAAGAGATAAAAAGCATTTTAGGAAGTTCTATGTACATTTAGAGTACTAAGAGCAGCCCCACAAATCATTGTGGTACTGTCACATTCATACCATAATTATATTATGATACTGGAAGCATTGGAGATCAATTCATGCTTTGAGTCTGTTTATCCACTTGACATTCAGCCACAGCTACACAAAACCTGGCTTAATTGGAGGTGCCTGGCGGTGCAGGCAATGGGGAATTTCAAAGGTCAATGACATGATCCTGGACTTGTCATTGGTATGATTTATTCAAGCAGCTTAAAGTCAACTTCCCTTGCCTCTTCTTTCCCCAGGGCATTGGCTCACCACTCCAATGCAAGCATGTATGACTAAATTTTTCAGTTGCTAGTAAGAGCTGGGAATAGGGTCACATTTACAGCCCTTTTAGGAAGCTTCATTCTGACTGTAACTTAAATGTTTCTTAAGAACTAAGCAGATGAGTCTGCTCTTTCGAGTCAAAGGGAGATTAAGTTAAAAAGGCCAGATTTCTAATTTCCCAGAAGCCAATGCTGTATGGTCATGGTCCTTAGCTAGATTCTTGGATTTTTCTGCCCCTGTTCCTTACACTTTTGTTTCCTTTGTGAGTACTGATCTGCAGATTGGGGAGAGTGTGGCCACAGAAGACTAGTTTCTCTTTGGCCTAGGGCAAAGTTTGTTTGACATAAGGCAATTATTTTCTGAAAGTATTACAGTGAGTAATTAAAACTGTGATCAAATAGCCAGATGTGTGGGCTTTGCAAACATTTATGAAAAAAGGCTTCATTTTTATGCAGATTGCCCTGAATTCAATGTAAAAGGACTTTGGAATCTACCATTCTTCTGGACAGTGGAGGATGCTAAGTAAGAAGAGACTGAGGTGGCAGGGAGGAAATTTGGAATCTGGAATCCTTGTAATAGTAACAGTTTGGGATATTGATAACAAGAAAACGTTAACACATCAACAGCTATTTGGCAAACCTTTTTTGGGGACTTGCATGTTCAATTTCTATGCATGATTGCTACAGTCATCCAACAAACCCTAGAAGTGAGTATTCTTTTCATCTCCCCTTTATGGCTATAGAAAAGGGACTGTGACCTGGAGAAGTTGGTCAGCTTGTCAAAATCCAGAAAAGTGTCATATCTATTATTTAAAACCAGATCATCCTGCTTCTAGTTCTAGAAGTCCAATAGAGATTTTTTTGGAGAACAGCCTATTAAGAAATTCCTCAACTAGAAATGCAGAAATGCACTAGGCTTACTTTCTCTGCTCCTGTTCATTACCCATGTTGTGGTTGTTGCTGTTGTGGTTGCCAATTGTATTTAAACAACTGGTTGCAGTGCTTTGGAGTTACACATTTGTTGTGATGCTGGGAATCATAGGTATCATATTCAACTATAGGGTGGGGGAAGATATGGCATGATTCTTTCACATTGAACCCTGGCTTGATGCTACTACTTTGACCTGTTTTAACTAGGTACCTCACTTGGAAACTAAAACTAAAACCAACAAAATAGAAAGAATATCAGAGATTTGTAAAGACACAAAGCTATGATAACTACAGTCTACTGCTTCTTCAAATTCAGAATTGATTCCCATTTTAAGACATTGGGGTAGAGATCTCCATCACTTTTATTTGTATGAGCCTGGTATATTATTTTATCTATTCCATTTATAGTGGTAGAAATAATGGACTCACAAAATATGGCATGTAACATTATCTGTATATCTACAATTGATAATCTGCTTCATTGTTGACTAGATGTGTGACCTTGACCCAGTGTCTAAATACTTAAGATGTCAATTTCCATTTTTATAAAACATGACATAAAATCCATTTCTATGATGCTGAAGTTGATATAAAGACCAGATATTTATAGAAAAAATTGTCCCCACCCCAAATACATTGTCTTTTCCTTTTGTTTATGCTTTTCTTTCTTTCTTTCTTGTTTTTTGTATTGTTGGTCACATCCACTGACATTCAGTGGTCACTCCTGCTTTGGCATTATTCCTGGTAGGCTCAGGGAACCATATGGGATGTTGAGAATGGAACCTGTATCATCTGTGTGCAAGGAAAACTCCCTACCCGTTGTGCTATCACTTTGGCTACTATAGGAAAAGCTGATAACAGCATAGAACTATACATATGTCAAGGGTCTTTGTCACCATCTATGCCAATTAGGACTAGAAGATTGTCCTTGTGTCTCTCAACCCACTCAAGACATTTTTTGTGATCATGGAAATCACGTTGGATGCTGTAATTTGGCACTTTTCAGGATAATAGGAGATGATGTGGTGTTTATCATCTGAGATACATTAACATTTCCCATTTCTATTATTCAATTACAGGAAGAAGAACATTTAGTTGAAAATGTGAGCAGGAAGCAGAAGAACCAATTTCAAAACTGTGGTTAACTAAAATGGATGTCAACCTTTACGTAGAGGAACGGAAGACTAAGAAAAGTTTTCTTAGTCATTGATGAGTAATTAATTATGTGCCAACTCATTTTGAGAAATGGCACCTGTGTGGTTTTGAAACAATACAAAAATAACCCACAATCTGTGTTGAAGTTAAGGTGTGGCAAATTAACTTACATGTTTTTCACATGCAAAACAAAACTCCACTGCCACTCAATTGTTCTCCTTTGAATTGAGAATAGCATGCATATTCCCTTGATAGACAACTATTCAACTAACAAATACTGTAGATGTTGCTTGTCAGAGTTCATCAAAATTTAGTATCCACTCAAAAACACAGAGAGCAAGGAATAAATGAGCAAAATGGCTACTAGAGTAATTATATTTTAGAGTGGGCTTGTATATTTCACCAGTGTCCACTTATTCCCAACTACAAGGATATACAGCATATCACTTGACTCATGTTCATCAGAATCCTATCTAGCATTTCGCCTCTCCTCCTTTTTGTGTGTTTCCTCTGGATTACTAAATTGGAATTTTAAGCGTCCAAGTGTTGATAATTGGGGTTGGGCCCATAATATCTTAATATTCATAAACTTCAGGCTCAAAAAAAAACAAAACACAAACCTTCATCCAATTTGGTCCCCAAGCCTGTGAAGAGTAACTTGATTGCCACTAGGTGTGGCCCAAAAGTCAAAACAACAACAATAACAAAATGGAGAGAAGATATTAATAAAATGACAGTGAAGGTTATTTCTTAGTGATCAAGGCACAGGTATACCATGAATGACTTTCACTCCTAAATATATATGTACCTCTTAAGGATCAGCAAAATACTTCAAACAACTTGAATAGATCTGACGGAAGACATTGACAACACATTAGTTGTCAGAGACTTCAACATCACTCTGTCACCTCTCTATAGAATAACTATATTAAAGTTAAGTAAGAAAATACTTTCTTTAAGGAAAAAATGGAAGAGAAATGCTGTGTGTATACATAAAATATATATGAATTATATGTGGATTTTTATCCTCCAAAAGACAAATATACATTCTTCTCTAGCGTTTATGGGATATTCTCCAGAATAGAACATGTACTGACACACAAAAGACATCCACAAAGTTAAGAGACTAGAAATCATATCATAGAATGGGTTAAATTATTCACTCTTTACCCAACATATACAGGGCTAAATCTAACATATGTAAGGCACTGGTAGAGCTTAATAAGAAAAAAATCAAATTTTATCAAAAAAATGGGGAGAAGGGGGCTGGAGTGATAATATAGTAAGTAGGGATTGTATGCAGCTAAGAAACCTGGTTCTATCCCTGGTATCCTATATGTTTCCCCAAGTCTGTGATGAGTAATTTCTGAGTGCAGAACCAGAAAAAAACTCTTGAATGTCACCAGGCATGGTCCAAAAGCCAAAACAACAACAACAAAAAAAGATGGAGAGAAGAGATTAATGAAAATTTCCTCAAAGAAGAGATACAGATGGCCAAAAGGCACATTCAAAATAAAAGGCTTCATATCATTAATCATCAGGGAGAATCAAATAAAAAAAACTGACAGAATATCTCATACAGCAGAGACAGGCACACGTCACAAAGAACAAGAAAACCATCTCTGGTGTGGATGTGGGGAAAAAGGGATTCTCATTCACTGCTGGTGGGAATGTTGACTGGCCCAGACTTTTTGGACAACAATATCGATATTCCTTTAAAAGACTAGAAAATGAGTTTCTATTTAAACCAGTAATACTGTTCCTGGGACTGCACCCTAGGAGCCCCAAAATACAATGCAGAAAAGTAATCTTTCTCCTATGTTCATTGCAGCACTAATCATAATAGCCAGAATCTGGAAACATCCATGTGTCAGAAAACATACGAGTGAATAAAGAAATGACAGTACATCTAGTCAGTGGCATACTATGCAGCTCTTGACATCAAATGAAGCCATAAAATTTGCTTATACATGAATAGGTATGGAGAGTTTCAGGTTCAGTGAAATGAGTCAGGAGGAGGACAAACATAAAATGGTCACACTGATCTGTGGTATATAAAAATAGCTTGAGAATATTGCCCAAAGGCAATAAAAATGATGGGGGTGATAGGACTGGAAAGGGTCCACTCTGTCCGGAAGTGATCATTCTGGACAAGAACTGGGTACTGAAAGGAAATAAAGTGATAGGCATGGTACCTCTTCAGTAACAGTAGTGCAAACCACAGTGCCTAAAAGGGAAAAAGTGAGAGAAAGGGGGAGAGGAAGAAGGACAAGGAGAGAGTAAAGGGTGAGGAAGAGAGGGGAAAGGGAGAAAGAGAGAGATCGGGAGAGGTAGGGGAAAGAAGGAGAGGTAGTGGAATTGGGGGGGGAGAATGATATGGAGGACAGGGAGAAGAGAGGAGAGAGAAAAATGTCAGGTATCTGTCATAGAGGCCGGCTGGGGCAGGAAGGGGGAAGACAGGAGGAAATCTGGGAAATATGATGGTAGAAAATGAGCATTGGTGAAAGCATAGGTGTTGGGATATTTTATCAACATAACAATCCACATTTTTAACTCTGTATATCACCATGATCTAATTTTTTAAAAATTAAATGTGTCTGATCTCTTCCAGAGAAAGCGATGAGGTTGAGGTAGATGTTAAGTCTTGAGAAGAGGAGCACAGTGCTAAGAGAGAAGCAAATGGCCCTAGGAGGCCAGCACCCAAAGGCCCTTGAGATACCAGCATGGCCTTGTATGTGAGGCAGAAATCCAAGAGCAAGGGGTCGGGTGGTGGTGCTGGAGGTAAGGTGCCTCCGCTAACCTAGGACGGACTGCGGTTCGATCCCCCGGTTCCCCATATGGTCCCCCGTGCCTGCCAGGAGCGACTTCTGAGCGAATAGCCAGGAGTAACCCATGAGCGTCACCGGGTGTGGCCCAAAAACCAAAAAAAAAAAAAAATTAAAAAAAAAAGAAATCCAAGAGCAAAAGTATGACTAGATGTAATATTTAATGTTATATTTTAGTGTGTGTGTGAGAGAGAAAGAGAGAGAGAGAGAGAGAGAGAGAGAGAGAGAGAGAAAGGGAAAGAAAGGAGAGAGAGGAGAGAGCTATAGAGAGAGGAGAGAATGAGAGAGAAGAGAGAGGAGAAAATGAGAGAGAGGAGAGAGAACAACCCTGGGGCAAAAGCATGCTCTAGCTACAATTACCTCAGTCCTCTTGGCAGTTATGGGGAGCAGTTCATAAGTAATGTCATTGCCCCTTAAAGGTTTAGGAACACACTCATGGCTGAGTTCCTACAACTGGGCATCACTTTCTCAGATTACCGAAGAGGATGTAGGGTCCATTCAGGACCTTTAGGGTTGAAGATACAGTGGGCACCTCTGTTAAGGAGGCTGGAAGCTATGGAAGTGCTAAGAAGCATTCTGTGAAGCTCACAAACAATGGTGATCTACTTATGGCTGGAAATATGCATCGTATTTCATGCATGGCAACCTGGCCACATTCTTAAAAAAAAAATGGATGGTATTGGTCAGAGCAATAGTATTTGCATTTGGCCAATAGGAGTTCAATCCCTGACACCCCATAAAGTACCCAGATCCAGCAAAGAGTAATTCCTGAGTGCAGTCAGGAGTAACCTTTTAAGCATCTCTAGGTGTGGCCTCCTCCAAATAAACCCAAAAAGTTTTCACTGCCAGTATTGTAGTAAGAATGAGAATTAAGAAGTAAAGGTTCATGTCCAACATGAACAAACGGCCCTCTGTACATTTTGTGGCCCTGCCCTAGAGGAATCTTTTTTTGTTTTGTTTTGTTTTAGTTGTTTGGGTCACACCCATCAATGTTCAAGGCTTACTACTGATTTTGCACTCAAGGATCACCCTGACTTTGCCTCCTGTGGCCCCCAGGTAAAATGAGTTTGAAACCCCTGAAAGCAAACTGGTGACTGTCCCCACATTACATTAAATGTCATTTTTTTT